>SOMO01000018.1:432087-452737 GCA_028128575.1 Paedocypris carbunculus | reverse complement strand
TATAAGTGGTTTACAAATCTTTTCTTTAAAAGCCTCAAGTGCAATACTATATTTTTCATTACCAATTTAAGTTGAACGCCTTTGTACAATCAGTGGGATAAGTTGCAATGCCTAAATGTGAATGATAAAGGTAAAACTACCTCATAATTTGTAAGGAATTATGAGGTAGTTCTTGGAATGTTTTGTAGTTCTTGTAGTGGAATGTAGGTAGTTCTTGGAATTAAAATTCAATATGTTCCTTATGTTCTTGTGCTTCTTTACACCAAAACAAAGGATACATGATATTTTTTATATTTAATGCAGAGTATGGTATAATTTAAATGGTCCGGCCCGCCTGACATCTCCTTAGGTCTTATGTGGCCCGCTATGCCAAATGAGTTTGACACCCCTGCCCTATACTGTGCCCTATAATGGACAGCATACGTATTAAAAATCATATGTTAAACATTCTAGGCAAATTTTCAGTCACAATATTTGGTTTATAAGGTTCATAGACTGTATATAAGTGCTCAAATCTTACATTATGTCAGTACATGTGTATTTCCATGTCTGTGTGTGTAAACATGAAAATCTGTAACTGCTGGAACCCAACTTAAAGCACATACATAGGCAAGTGATCATCACTCAAAATAAATTTAGATTTACAATTTAATTTCCTTAAATCATTAAAAAAAAAATTAATGTTGTGCATAGGAAAATACTTTTGTTTTAATGTTTACAGTTTTCCCTGATTGGTTTTGTATTTTGTTTTTTTTTATTTTATCCATGCAGATATGATGAATATCTCAAATCCAAGATACACTGCAGCGATCTACAGCAGCCATCCATGGATCCATGGATATCCATGAATATGTTAATTGTGCCCCAGACTACTACATATTCAGTCTACCACCTGCCAATTGAATGGCGTGTGTTCAGAAGAATTATTATTATTGACGATCCCCAATCGTCAACAACTTGGTGCCAATGTCTTGGCAAACATTTTTTCCAAGTGCATGTTTTCAATTCAAATATAGCAGTGTGAAGATGCAAAATATATGTGTATAGGTTCATCTTTTTTGTGCAAAAATAAACATCTATTAATAATTTAACCTCTGTTTATTTTAGTACTGCGACTTGACTTGACTTGAAACTTATCATGACTCGACTTGACTTGCTTAGGGTGAACCCTTGACTTGACTTGACTTGATGGTTAAGACTTGAGACTTGCTTGGACTTGACCATATTTGACTTGTCCCCATCTCTGCCGACATGCTTCAAGACCACCACCATCGTTCCCGTGCCAAAGAAGACTTCTGTGTCCTGCCTCAACGACTACCGTCCCGTCGCACTCACTCCTATCATCATGAAGTGCTTCGAGACTTGTCATGAGGCAGATTAAGAACCTGCTGCCACCATCTCTGGACCCCATGCAGTTTACGTATCGTCCAAATCGCTCCACGGACGACGCCATCACCACCACCCTCGCCCTCACTCACCTGGACAACAAGGACACATACATTCGAATGCTGTTCATAGACTTCAGTTCAGCATTCAACACAATCATCCCTCATCAGCTGATCGAGAAGATGTGCCTGCTCGGTCTCAACACCTCTCTCTGCAACTGGATCCTGGACTTCCTGACGGGAAGACCTCAGTCCGTCCGGATCGGAACACTGGAGCTCCACAGGGCTGTACTCAGTCTACTGCTGTTCACTCTGCTGACTCACGACTGTGCAGCAATGCACAGTTTAAATCACATCATCAAGTTTGCTGACGACACGACTGTGGTGGGTCTAATCGGCAAGAACGACGAGTCGGCGTACAGAGAGGAGGTGGAACATCTGACTTCTTGGTGTATAGCCAACAACCTGTCTCTCAACGTTGCATAGACAAAAGAGATGGTTGTTGACTTCAGGAGATCACAGAGTGACCGTTCGCCGCTGGAGATTGACGGAGCCCAAGTGGAGATCGTCAAGAGAACCGAATTCCTTGGTGTTCATCTGGCGGAGAACCTCGGCTGGTCACTCAACACCAGCTCCATCACCAGGAAAGCTTAGCAGCGCCTTTACTTTCTGAGGAAGCTGAGGAGATCACGCCTCCCACCACCCATCCTCACCACCTTTTACAGAGGAACCATCAAGAGCATCCTGAGCAGCTGCATCACTGCCTGGTTTGGGAACTGCACCGCCTCGGACCGCAAGACCCTGCAGAGGATAGTGAGGACAGCTGAGAAGATCATCTGTGTCTCTCTTCCATCCATTGTGGACATCTGGATCCGCAAGACGAACAGCATTGTAGACAACCACACCCACCCCTCTCATCTTTTCTTCAGTCTCCTGCTGTCTGGTAAGAGGTACCGCAGCATTCGGACCCTCACGACCAGACTGTGCAACAGTTTCTACCCCCAGGCCATCCGACTGCTCAACACTGCGTGAAGCTGAGGAAGACCTGGACCTCTTCACACACAGGGCTGTATCTCAGAACATATATCTGCATAGATTGCTTATCTGTCTCTCCCATTCTGTTCTGGCTTCTCTTGCAGTGGTACCCTGAGGAACATCCGTCCACTCAAGATGAGGGAAGCTTGGACACCCCAACTTATGTCATCTCTCCCTGTGCACAAGTCGGGTGCACCTCGTCTCGTCAGTCTGTCCTGTCTGTGTGTTCTGTTCTGTCGTTGCACTTGTGTACCCCTATTTATTTTGCGTGCCCCTCCCCTTGTTGTACAGGTCTCTCTGTTCTGTTCTGTGTAGCACCAGCGTCCTGAAGAAACGTTGTCTGGTTTCACTGTGTATCGCTCTGCTATATGTAGTTGAAATGACAATAAAGCTTCTTTGACTTTGACTAAATTTGTCACCGGAAAACGGGAACAGACTGGTCTGCCTGAGTGGGCTCGGAGTGACTGTTTGACAATAATAAAAAAAATAATAAAAATAAATAAATCAGTGTGCAAAAAAGACGAGATTTTGTTCGTCATTTATTCCATAAAAAAATGTAATTCAGTATAGATTGAAGCAGATAAATTCCGAGAGAACAGTGAGATTAATCTAGATCAAGACTTTTGATCTTTGCCCATTCCTAATATATATATATATATATATAGGGCGGCACGGTGGCGCAGTGGTTAGCGCTGCTGCCTCACAGCAAGATGGTTCCGTTTGACACTTGAGGTGTGAGTTCAAGGCCGGGGTCGTTCTGTGTGGAGTTTGCATGTTCTCCCTGTGCTTGCGTGGGACACACCATCCAGTCAGTCTATCAGATGTTGATTCAGTGACTGAATATAAACCACTTGATTTTGTTTCAGGTGATTAACTGAATTTAGATCTTTAACATGAAACACAAAATGATCTGAAGCCATTACAAATCATTCAATAATATGTTTTAAAATATTTACATCAATACTGTGTACATTATTAAAATAGACATAAGTTATCGTATTCACACATATTTTTATATAGGCTTTTGACTATGTGCTTCCTGGTGAAATGAGCTATACTAACGAGACACAGTGTGAGGTACTGTAGGTAGATGGTTTGTGAAGATCAGCTGCTATGTCATGTTGCTGCAGGTCAATCGATGTGAAATGTTTAGGCACGATGAGACGGTGATGCTATATCTGTTTCTCTACTGCACACATACACTTGCGCAGCACACACACACACACACCTGCACACACGTGTACGTTTGCTGTGGACTGACTGTCACTTCTCATTATCATCAGCCTCTCTCTCTTTCCAGCCTTTCTTTCTGCTCACACCTGTCCAGATCCAGAGCTGAAGCTTCACACACACCCGTTCTAATGAGGAGCAGCTACTGCTGCCATTCACACTAGAGTTTGTTAGTTTTTGTAAACAAGAAATTTGCAACGTAAATTTACATATGTGTGTGTTTGAAGCCGTGCTTTAATAAGTACCACCATTAACTATGTTGTCTCTGTGTGTGATGTTAGCTGTAATGGTCTAGTGGTGTGGTGTATTGGGGCACGAATATCTGATTTTACCAACAAGACATTAGCTCTGCTCTCTCCGTCTTCATTCTCTCTGTTCTTAGACAGAACGTCACCTAGCAAAAAGCCATATAATTTTTGTAAATATGTGTGTCACACACACACACACACATATATGTTTGTATGTATATATGTAGTCACGTATAATTTGGGTGTGTGTACAGTATGTATGCATATATAATGTATGTACGGTATATATACACTGTATTTAAAAAAAAATGTAAACTTAAAAGGTTATAGAGTCCAAAAATGTGTAGATGTTATGTCTGCAACATAACTAATTTACATGCACTTAGTCACGCAAAAAAGAGAAGGTCTGCAACTTGTACTCACTGATCCAAATACTTGAATTATTTAAGGAAGTGGGGTCTTCATTAATATATGAATGTATAAGCCGTAGTGTGATCGGCTAGAAATAGAGAAGGGGAGATATGAAAAAAGAAGAGAGATGCAGAAAGAGTGAGGTGGAGAATGAGACAAAGAGAGAGAGAGAGAGAGAGAGAGAGAGAGAGAGAGGGAAATGAGAGGAAAAGAGAATGTGATTGACAGAGAAAGAGACCATTAAAAAAGAGAAGAAAAGCAGGAAACCAAGGAGCACGAATTAAGAATGAGAAATAAATAAAGACAGATAGAGAGAGAGAGAGAAAAATAAAGAAAGACAGAGAAAGAAAACAATAAAGACACGGAGAGAGGCAAGGAGAGAGGCAGAAAGAAAGAGTGAGAGAGACAGAGGGGAGGAGAGAGAGAGCTTGGAACTGAAACAACTGCTTGTGAAAGTTTGAATGTACATGAAAAAGAGATGCATTTCTCACACACGTGACTTAGAGATGAGACATCACCTGAGCCAGGCTGTTCATCCTGTACGCAGATCTGGAGTCAGACAGAAGAAAAGAGAAAGTGTGGGAAACATTTGACAGTGAAACCCTTAATTGTCTCACAGCAGAGAAATGTAAAGTGAACTTGCGCGCACACACGCACTCACACACACACACACAGACACTCCATGGAGGTCGGATTTAGTGTCAGTGTCTTCTACGTCTGGGATTTAAACCTGCAGCCTTTTGGTCATAATCCCCACCACTAGGCCACAGCCGTCTCAACACAACTGACAGGTTATACAGTATTTTCTATTATAATAACACATCAATTATTATGTTTATTATTATTATTATTATTATTATTGTTTTGCCGAGACTGAAGCTGCAGTTTTTCGCCTTCAGCGAAGAAACCCAGGAATTACAGCAAGAATATGAATAAAAGGCTGTTGGACCACTGATCACCTGACGTGGCTATATATATATATATATATATATATATATATATGATCTGATACTTTGATCCTGCTGCACACACACCCAAACAAACACCATGTAAACGTGCAATCACACACTAAATCAGTGTGATGTTTGTCGACCGCGTGAGGAAACACATGCAACACAAGGACTTGTGTGTCAATGCCTGAGCGGGTCTTCTGAAGAACCAGTTCTGTCTCTGCCACATGAATCAGAATGGCTTAAAGAAAACCACCAAATGACTAATTACTTACAGCATGAGGTCACAGCATTCTGCAAGATCCTCAGGGGCCTGAGGTTGAGAGGGTCACACGGTAGAGACAGAAGCCTTGGATTTTGACATTGACCGAGGCGACGTGATGCACACAACCACTATTACAGTGCGGCATGAGAGACTAATAAAACAATTACCTAAATCGTCCTCGCGATGTGCAGAATATGCCTGTCCAAGAATTGGTGCTAAACATTGATTGTATATTCCTGCATGTTCCTTGTTCTCCTGTTTCTTGATTCTGGTTTGAATCTATGGTTATGATTTCTTCCCGTGTACCCGGTTATCGTTCTCCTCTCTTCCCGCCTTGGGAATGTTTGTCTGTTCCTCACTTTGCCTTTTGCCTGGTTTATATTAAACACTCACTTTTTAGGGAATGTGAGCGTTTAATATAAAGTCCATCAGTTTAGAAACTGCAATTGAGTTGACCAGTTCTCACACATTCATCACAAAACACAAGAGAATTATCGACTTCGAGAAATAGCACTAGCAACTTAAAAAAACACTTCGAACTGTGCCGATCCACCACTCAATTTACTGAGACAACAAAAGGCAACAGACGAGGAGAGCAAGCCAAAGAAGCAGAAATTAAGTTTCTTACAGAATTTTTTTTGTGTTTTAAGACATTCATAAAAGGATAAAATGGCACTGCAGTTTATATAGTCCTGTTGTGTTTAATATGAATAAATCCAAGCTATTCACAGACATTGCCAGAAAATTCTCTACACGGCGTTCAGTAATAGTCAGGGAAGCAGCATGGTTTCCACTGTACACGACAGTTATGGCTTATCGCTCACCTACAGGACCCACATGAACGTAACATCTGCCACTCACAACATGTGAAAAACCATAAGCACTAATGCATACATATAATCTATTGTATGCATGCATGTTTGGATACTGACATCCTCCCACAGGCCACAAACACACACAGCTAAAAAGCGCAGCAGTTGCTGAACTTCACAGAACGAATCATGTTAGCAAGGATGGCATCACTTGGCAGGGTTGTCCAGTCCATCTGTTGAAAAGGACGAGATCAGAGCTTCTTCAGACTTGGGATGTTTTGGACAGACAGACCTGCAGAGTATTGATGATGAACCAAACAGTTGTGCAAAGGTCAGGAGAAGGTCAACGGTGAAAGACCAAATCTGCAAGGTGGAAAAGATGCCATTAATTTCAATTTGAAATCTTTTCTTAAATATAATGACAAAAATAAGATGTGCACACGCACACACACAAGCAAGCAAACAAACAAGCAAACGCACGCACACACACACACACATACATATTTGTGCATGCATATATTGTGTATATAACAATGAATGAAATGCAACAGTGACAGATGTGGATTTGTGTTTGTGTCTGTGTGTGTGTGTGTAAATAAATAACTATATATATTATTTTTATTTGTGTATATTATTTTTATAATATAATTATAATAATTATGTTTATTTATTATTTATATTCTTTTTTATTTTTTTATAAAAGCCGATAAAACTCCTCAAGCTGAAGAACAGATGAGAGAGTCTCAGTGTTTAGTTTCCTACATGGTGTGTGACCAGTTTCTAAACGCCTTCATCTGCACTTTCAAACACTGACGTGTATGTGTGTGACCGGAACAGACTCTTCATTCTCTTTGCTTCACTTGTGTTTCACTGATATCCGGCCGCTGAAGAATTGGCCAATTAAATCTTCTAGCGGAAATTCCGGAAAACATGCTGAAACAGAGTCTCTGCGGCTTCCATGGCATGTCGGAAGACCCTTCAATGGAACAAGTTTACAAGCTTTAGAGAATTGATCAACAATCACGAAAATACATGTAAATCCTTGAGATCGAGGCAAGTCAGTCATAAAGTCTACGGCCAGATGAGACCAGGCAGTGGCAGCAATTTTACTTGAGGTAAACTTCAGGGAACATTGGTGGTAGCACAGACTGCACATTGTTCCACGAAGGCTGCCACGTCCCGAGCCATGGAGGGCCACCAGTAGCGAGGTTGTATGAGCGAGAGGATACGCAAGCTGCCAGGGTGTCCAGAGCCCAGAGAGACGTGTACCGAACTAACCAGTGTCTCCACTCCTCTAACGCCAGTTTGATCGCCAGAAGCTCCCGGTTGTCAAGGTAGAGGACCACAAACTGGTGGATGAAATCCCGGAACAGCTCGTTCATCATGGCCTGGAACACGGAGAGTTGGAGAGTCCTAAGGGCATCACCAGGTACTCGTAGTGACCCTCTGGAGTGATGAAGGCGGTCTTCCATTCGTCTCTGGCCCTGATCCTGATGAGATTATATGCACTACGCAGATCCAACTTGGAATAAACACGTGCATTGCGGAGTTGTTCGAGTGCTGCGGGCACCAGGGGAAGTGGATACCTGAACTTGCGAGTGCCTTCATTGAGTTGTCTGTAGTCGATAGAGGGCCGGAGACCTCCATCCTTCTTGCCCACGAAGAAGAAGCTTGAAGCGGCAGGGAAAGTCGAAGGCCGGATGAAACCCTGCTCGAGAGCCTCCTTCCGGTACACGTTTAGTGTTTGTCTCTCTGGGATGGACAAGGGATAGATTTTACCCTTGGGTAGCTTAGCCCCTGGCAGTAACTCGACGGCACAATCCCAGGATTTGTGTGAGGGTAGCCAGGAGGTGAGCCGGGGACTGAAGACAACCCAAAACTGGTGATACTCGGGGGGAATGCCTGGAGACGACACTGCAACACAGGGTTCGATGGAAGTGACGGAGAGGGTCATGTTTGTGGTGTGAAGTTGACGAGTTTTGTGAAACCTTTTGAGTGCGACGGCAAGACACTTCTTTCTGCACGTCTCACCCCATTGAGCTACTTCGGCCCGGTCCCAGTCGATAACTGGATGGTGGAGCTGTAGCCATGGTAAACCAAGCACCAAATCTGCCGTGGATCCTTCTAAAATCATAAATTGTGTGAACACGGTATTTTTCTGGACTGGGACACAGGGGCGAATTCAAGCGGGATAGCAGGTTGCGACTGAAGAAGTTGCCTGCTGATCCTGAGTCCACTAAGGCTTGGGCTGCAATACATGACATGTATCACCGACATGGAGACCGGAGTTCTCACGTGAACGGAATGCAGAGCACATACCGGAGAGATGGCTGGACGCGTTGGAGATGCGTCCCGTTGGTGACCAGGACCAGCGCAGTACTGACACAGTCGATTCCGCATTCGTCGTTCGCGGTCAGCGGGGGTGAGACGGCAGAAGTCGACATCCATGGGTTCCTCAGTGGGACGGTTCACTCTCTCTGATGGACGATCACAAGCTGCTGCCGCGGCTGCGGCGTACACCGATAAGTTCTGGACCACTTCTTGAGTTTTGGTTATAAATGCATCTAGAGACATTGCATCACTCCATAACACCAAAGCTTGTTAAATCTTCGGTTTCTATCAAAACTTTCTCACCCCAGCCGCTAGCGTTCGCCAGGGTTCGAAATTCAATAATGTACTCACTCAGAGAACGTTTTCCTTGACGAATAGTGAAGAGTTTTTCTTGTGTAGCGATCGATGAACTTTCAGGTCCGAATGTTTGTCGAAGCGCTGCAAACAGTGATTCCAGAGTAAGCATGGTATTGTTTTGTTTCTCCCAGAGAGGAAAAGCAGTGTATGAACTTCATATGTCCAATGCTCCTGTACATGATGACTTTTTTATGTTGATGGTGTTCAACTTGACAAGCCTGTGGACAGTGTCAAATCACATATAGCAGATAAAACAAGACCGCTCTGGAAGTCAAAGTTGATACTGGAGCTAAATGCAATGTAATGTCGGAAACAACATGTAAACAAGAACCAGCACTGATCAACTGCTGAAGCACGACAGATTACCTAATCTCGTTGCTTATGGAGAAACTAGAATTGAAACAAAAGGTTTAATTACTCTTCAATGCAACCTAAATGGACACAGCCACTCACTTCCATTTTTTGTAGTTGACAAAGATGTACAGCCGTTACTAGGATTCCGTGCATGTTTAGATATGGGGATCATCACACTGAGTTCCCATGTCCACCTAGTCACCACGGAGAGCAGCGCCGAACAATTTTTAAAAGAATATGAAGATTTATTCATGGACGACCTGGGGGAACTGCCAATCACCTACACCAAACGTTCAACCTGTCGATCGCCCTGCTCATCGCATTCCATTGGCAATGCAAGACCGCGTCAAAGCTGAACTAGATCGCATGCAACGTCTTGGCGTAAAAACACCGGTTTCCGAACCAACAGACTGGGTGTCATCAACGGTTGCAACCGTTGGAAATCAGGCTATGCATAAACCCCAAAGACCTCAGTGTTGCTTTAAAAAGGCCACACCATCCAATGTGCAGTTTGGAAGAGGTAGCATCGCAGATGTCAGGTGCAACTGTATTTTCTGTTTTGGATGCTAAAAACTCCTTTTGGCAGATTCGTCTCGATGATAAGTCCCCCCTGATGACCACGTTTAGCACTCCATTTGGACACTACAGATTCCTCCGAATGCCTTTCGGAATAAATTCTGCAAGTGAAGTGTTCCAGCGTTCAATGGAACAACTGTTTTCAGGATTCCCTTGTGCTATCATCGTCGATGACATCATCATCGGTGGTCGCAATATTGCAGAACATGATGCCAATTTGAGTAAGGTGCTTGACAGAGCACTTGATGTCAATCTCCGACTGAATCTTGCCAAGTGCAAATTTCGCCTGGATCAAGTCAGCTACGTAGGCAATCTTTACATCTTTACCAGCAAAGGCCTAGAAGCAGGTCCTATAAAGACGAAGGCAATCACAGAAATGCCAGCACCCAAAAATGTCGCAGAATTACAGCAATTTCTCGGCATGACAAACTACCTGGGAAAATGTATTCTAAATTTTAGCGACATTGCTGCACCTCTGAGGAAACGGATACACAAAGACACGGCATGGTGTTGGTACCAGAAGCACCAGCTTGCATTCGACTCTTTTAAAACCAGCTTGACAATTCCACCGGTTCTGTCCTATTACGACGTCAGGGAGCCAGTCACTTTGAGCTGCGACGCTTCATGTTTTGGACTTGGAGCTGCGTGTTTACAGGACGGTAAACCAATTGCTTATGCGTCTCGCACTTTTAACGGACACAGAGACTTGATATGCCCAGATCGAAAAGGAGCTGTTAGATGTTGTTTTTGCCTGTACTAAATTCAGAGACTATGTGTACGGTAAACCCACAATTGTTGAAACGGACCACTAGCCCTTGGTCACTATTTTAAAGAAGCCCATTCACACAGCCCCTGCACGTTTGCAGTGGATGTTGCTCAGGTTGCAGTGCTATATTTCCTTGATCTACAAGAAAGGCAAGCATATGTATCTAGCAGACACCTTATCACGAGCCCCCAATCCAGAAACCCTCTCTGATGCCGACAAAAAGAGCACATTCGAAGTCATGCCGGTCAGCTATATCTCTACTGCTCGTCTTGAGGAACTCCGTACGGAGACGGCAAAAGACGCTGTGCTACAGACCCTCAGCAAAGTGATCCAACAAGGATGGGCACACAAAGTGAATAGCTTGTGCCTACGATTCGTCCCTATTTTCCATTTAGAGACGGACTGGCTGTGGAAAGGCCATTGTGATGAAAGGCCAGAAGACAGTCATTCCTCGCTCTTACATCATCAACATAATCCACAGAGGCCACCATGGTCTGGAAGCTACCAAACACAGAGCAAGAGGTATAATTTATTGGCCAATGATGACAGTCGACATCACAGCTGAACTTTCAACATGTTCTGTATGCAACATTACAAGACCACACCAGCAGAAGGAACCATTAAAACCTGTACCCCATTCCTGAACTGCCTTGGTCAACGGTAGCAACAGACATGTTCGAATGGCACCAAAAGAACTACCTAGTCCTCGTTGAGTCATTCTCAGGTTGGTATGAGATTGATCTCCTTCACGAGGTGACGTCCTCTGCAGTGATCAAGAAACTTAAGAGACACTTTTCTGTGCATGGCGCACCGCACACTCTAATTTCAGACAACGCAAGGCAATACACAAGTCAGCAGTTCAAAGACTTTGCCAAGCAGTGGGACTTTGCTTCTGTCACCAGCAGTCCAGAATTCCAGTCCACAGTCAAACGGTCTAGCAGAGAGAGCTGTTCATAGTGCCAAACAGCTAATGTAGAAGTCTCACAGAGATGGAACAGACGTGTTTCTCAACCTCCTGAACCTTAGGAACCTCCCTCGTGACTCCACGCTAGGTGACACAGAACGGGGAAGAGACGAGATAAATCCACATGCACGGAAATGATGAGATGGAACTCACAGGGTTCCATCTCATCTAAAGTATCCAAAGGGATTCATTCCACAGCGTGGTCATGGGCAGGCAAGAGATTCATTAACATAACACTGACGAACTGGCAACGGAAACAAGAAACAATGATGCTTATATACTAGACATGATTACACAATGAGCAACAGGTGAACAAGAGCGCACACAGACAAGATGTAAACAAAACCACGTGATACAGACTCGTGACGAGAAACAGGAAGTGAACCAAAACACACGGACACACTCGCGACGCGAGAACCGGAAGTGACGTAGATAAGTTATCTAACTAAGGTGCGCAAGTGCGCGTGAGTCTGTCACACTAGGCTCTCCTTCACAACGATTAATGTCTTGACAAACACGATCAACCATTCCAGTTAACTCCCGACTGTTAGAGCCAACTCCCAAACGACCCCGACAGGTGACTGCACATCTTCATAAACGGATGACACAAAAGAAATACTATTGTAGCAGGGCCACCAGTTCGTTGTGACACAGGATGCGGGGAGACGTGGGTACAAAATGATTTATTAAACACAAAATTACTCAAAATACGACACACATACGCGCACTCGCCAAACACGCCTCGGACAGCGTTCCTTGTCGACCGATTGGTCGTTTCGGCACCCCGTACACGGCACGGCACACACACTCCACCACACACCGCAGTGACTCGACACGCAATCCCCGAACCGCCGCACTTCGCGTCCCGCACACACACACAAGCACGTTTCAGACCGACGCACCTCGGGTCACACACCAGCATGCGCGCACACACACAAGCACGTTTCACGACCGACGCACGTCAGATCACACACATGCACGTACGCACACACACAAGCACGTTTCACGACCGACGCACCTCGGGTCACACACATGCATGCATCTCGGTAGTCCCAGGAACAGAACAAAGTAGAAGAGGATGACGTAAGGGGGTCAATCAAATTGAAGGTAACAACGAAACCCAGGATCCACCAATTTGGGGTGGCAGGAAACAGGATCCCCCAGTTTGGAGGTGGCAACCAAACCGGATTAGGGTGACAGCGAGACACAGGATCCCCCAGTTTGGAGGTGGCAACGAAACAGCGCCCCGTCCAGCCACCACCGTCCAAGCGCGCGCCTTCCTGCACACAGTGAGCAACGACATCAAAATCACAGACGATAACCAGCCGAAATCGCCACGTACATACCCAGACAAACTAGTGGCGCCGTGTGGACGCACACTCTCATGAAGCCTCCGCGTGTCTTCACGTATGGCAAGGCTCGCGCCGCCATGAGAGCGCAGGGACAATATATTCGCTCCACTCGCGGGATCTAATCAATGATAACGCGTTAGGCGCCTGCCCCGAGAGCTGTGCTCTAAAGCCGCTTACCTAACCGAATATGGCCCTCGCGTCGCTCCACCGCCGTGCAAGAACCAACCGGCGTCCCAGGCACAAATCACGCCCGCGGGGAATTGAAACAGCGTCGCTCTTGCAATGCCGCAACCCTGAGAAGCGGTCGCTCCACACGCCTTGACGGACCCGGTGGTGGCAATCACGAACACCCAGGTGTCCCTAGGGAACGTTAAATTAGGTCGCGATGTTTCTCATTGGCTGATCGGCAAGTAGGCGAGCGGGGTTTCTGATAGTTTACCACACTATGATGCTTTAAGTCGTCCACTACTCCCACTAACAGAAGGTCAAGTTGTCAGAATGCAAACTCCAAAGGGATATGAGAGACTCGGGAGAGTAAAGGAGATTAACAAAGAGCCTCGTTCCTACACGATCCAAAGCAATGGTAAAACGTATCGCAGAAACCATCGTCACATGCTTCGGTAGAAAGCCACTATCCCTGGCCAGAACCAACAACATCTGGTTCACCTCAACATGTGACTCAAGCCCCTCTGAGTATTAACAATGTTCCATATGTAACTCGCTCAGGTCGCATTTCCAAGCCAAATCCAAAGTATGCACATTGATGATGATATGCCATGTCTGGTTGACGTTACTATCATTGTATTGTGTTTACTCTGTTACAATTTTGGATTTGTTTAAACTAACTGTTGTTTTTGTTGAAAAAATTATTGCATGTTCGCAGGTGTTTACCAGATTTACCAGATGTATTTTAATTTAAGGAGAACGATTTTGTTTACAATGCAAGTCTTATCTGTTAGAAGAAAAGTTCAAGCTAAAGAAAGGGGATGTAGATCATCGTTATTCATGATCTGGTTAATATTCATGTCCCAACCAGATACTAGGTAGGCATCCGGAAAAGTTACCTCGTGTGTTTTGCTGGAGTGAAGAAAACCTGCATCTTATTTTGTAAAGCTGAAAATCGTTGTTTTGATTCATGCAACACACAACACCTACCAAGTCGCCACGATATGAAATTACAAACCCATTATTCTGACAGCAAACATAACTTACAGCATATTATTAAAACAGTTTGAATATGAATTTATTTCTGTATGAAATGCTGAACAGAACAAAGAAAATAAAACTAGAATTATCGCAGCTCGGATTTACTTCTGAGATTTATTGACGTTCAAACTAACAGCATCACACCATCCATCTTTGGGCCTCACTTTACACACGAACGAGTCGTTGAAAAATACGTTTGAAACGAGTCATCTGGCTGACTCACGCGAACCGATTCGCGAATGATTCGAATCTTTAGCATCATCTATTCACAACTCGGACTGTTAAAAGCGACACCTCCCTCAGACTCTGGAAGAAGCGGAGCATCTCAAACATCTGAGCTTCATCCGAGTTCGATGGTCGGGAGGGACCACAACCCCCACATATATTACACAACTTTAAATGCGATTTTTACGATGGTTAAACTAAACTCATGGGATCCATAAGGTGAGCTCGATGGAACATTTCTGCGATCTTTCGGAATAAACCTTTCAGATTTCTCCGCCGTTGAGAGATTTCCGTCGGCGATTATGTTTTCTCATCTGCGAAGCCGGATCGATACGTGAACACAGAAGTGAAGAGTTAAGAAGCCCGAGGACCATCACCACAGATCAAACTTTTCTCATCTATGAGACGGATTATCAAAGATGAGGCGTTTGTTTTGAGCATCGCAGCGCAGAATCACCGCACCTTCAGGATGTTCCGGCGAGGTAAGAGCGGCGTTTCACCGTTATATAAGAGCGTTGTTGCGAGGATCTCAATATAGGTTTTATTTGTGCTCGTTGCGAATGTGACACTTCAACAGCCTCGCGAGTTTAAGCAGAAGCGAAACTCTTAATGATGATGGCTTAAAGAGGTCGTTCTGCGGTCCGGTCGTGCGCGAATGAAATATTAATACACTCGCGTAATATTATTCTTAAAAATGGACAAGCGTTGCCGCACTGCAGCTGGTTACTGGACCTCGACGCTTTAACTAGTCGCATTAAACATACAGTGTAGGGTAATAAGGAGACGCGCTGCGCGGCGCCCGGCGCCCGTGGGACCAGGGATTGTCATGTCCGTGTGTGCGTGCTACTGCACAAACGCGCCGCCGAGCAGAATGTTCGAGATAGAATTGAGATCTCCAGAGTCTTGGTTTTGAAAACAAATGTTAAACAATTCCACAAACAGGTCAAAAGATCTGCCGCTCAACACACACACACACACACACACACACACACACACACACACACACACGTCTCACAAAATTCAAACACAGCATGAACATGCCATTAGTAAGTAGTTTTATTTTTTTCTTCCTGCATTTGTTCCTCAGAGTAACACAACTGCTTCTGCTCCTCATTACAAAATGTGTAGTTTTGATCGGTGTATATGAAAGTGAGATCTATATGTGCTTATTGCTTAAAGGAGACACATCAGCTGAAGAAACACTCAATATAATGTAAACAGAGTGCAGGCCGCTGGGGTTCGCGATGGAGCCCATGCAGCGTTTACAGGAAAACAGTTTGATTTCATCCGACAGCATGTGAACGCACAGCACGCAGAGGTGCAGTCTACAGATTCTGGGCACAAGCAGAACAGACATCGCTTCAACAGATAGAAAGTAGACTGAATCGTGTCTATCATGAAAGTGTTTAAGTCACAAACACTCTTCTCATAAATTAAGCATGCGAACAACTAAATAATGCTTGCTTCTTTTCAAAGTCTTACGTTGTCCGTTCATCCATCGGTGTGTTAATCTGTCTGTCGGTTCTCAAAATCATCCATCTATCCATCCATGTGCTTGTCTCTGTCTCTCTGTAGGTACTGTGATGCTGTTTTGTATATTATTTACTACAAATAATACATTTGATTAATATAAATGAATGGATGCAGATAAACAAATGTGAAGTCGGTCACTGCTAACAGTGTTCTTGTTAATCAAGCGAGTCTCTAGGACCCTGATGCATGTTGTTTGGATGCTGAGAAAGAAGCATCAGATGAATAGATGTACAGTATAGTAGTTCCACAAAGCAGCGCATGACAATAAGCAACAGAACAACAGAGAGAAGAACGAGAAACTGAAGACGCTAATGAAGGACAGTTCAGCTAAACTCAACGAAACGGCTGACTAAAAAGCTGAAGGATGGATAGACGAAATCTGGGTAATAGAGCTTAGGGAAACATCAGGAAGCAAACAAACACTGTAAACAGTTAAAGTACAAAACATTCATACTTACTTGCCTTAACGCGGGCGAAAAGAAGAGGACAGGTTTTGGCATGGATTGATGGAGGCTGTGGACAGGAATATAATGGACACTGATTTATGGACAAACAGTCAATGTAGATGTAGGATCTATTCTAGAGAAATCACCTAATGGCTCAATACCGCTACTGACCTTTATGTGACACGGCGTGGCCATCTCTCAGAGATGTCGAGTGCAAATATTGGCAGTGAGAACAATCCCAGCATCAGGTAGCCACCGGCTGTTTGGTGTAATGAGCTGCTTTCTTTTTTCTGCCTGATTTAGCCAAACCCTCTGTTAACCCCAGACTGCTCCAGGTTTTCTGCCTCTATTTCCATTATCCCGCCGTCAGCCTCACAGCTCAAATTAAATAAAGTTTCCAAACACGCACTCAATGGAAAAAGAGGAGTCTTTTGGCCAAAGTGCAGTGAGGAAACAGGAGGCAGCTTATCAAGCTAAGTGCTTGCGGCGAGCCGCGTAAATAGTGTGGTTAGTCAGAGATCTGCAGCTACGTACACCCACCTGTGAAGGAGCGAGTCATCTGTCCCCACCAGCCTGCAAAACGGCTCCTAATGATGATTCAGTGTAAGTGTGTGTGAGCAAGCACACGTGAACGCAGAGACAGAATTTTGGCGGCCCCTGTGGTGCACGCGACCGCTAACCTGAACAGCCAAGGGTGGGTTCATTAAAGCACTAACAGGGGCTTTAAACGCTTGGTGATTGATCACCAAGTCATTAAAGAATGTCATGTGGTGCCAGATAAAGTAAAGAGATAACTGATCTTCTGAAAATACACTGGTCAGCTACAAGGCTATATTGATTTACTTTAAAGTGTGAATTAGATGCTATAAATTTTCCAGATCCCAGCCTGACATTGTTCTTCCAGGCCAGAAGAAAGAAATTTACATATTTTTGTCACATTACTTAAACCGTGTGTTGAAGAGTTTGTCTTAATGTCAGCAAGATCGGACGGAAAAAAACAGCAAGTTTTCAGTTTATGCTCAACACAATAAGCACATCCTGCTAATATCTATAATCCATTTGATCAAACAATATGTAAGATGGGTTACGCGTACCCCCGTCCATTAAAATTTTTTTGTTATTTTTATAATTATTCTGCATTACTAGAGATTAAGGGTTGAACCCCACCATTGCTGCTTGCAGCTATATTGTGTTCATAATTGCTAACACACACCTAGCTGCGTGTGATGACGTTGGTTTCTCAAGCATTGTGTTTTCACCATCCATTAGATGCGTCAGGCTTGTCTGGCCTTTAAGTCACGCAGATGATTAACCTGAACTTTCCTTCTCTTTGGAAGGATGATGGAGTCTGAAAGGTGGAAGACGCAATCATTAGCTGATGTAATGAGGAGCCAAGTGGAGAAAAAGCAAACACTACCTCTGGGTGTCAGGGTCTATTGAGGGGTTAATGAAGCGCGGTGAGGCAGAGGGGTCCCGGCCGTGTTTGTGCTGGTCAGCGTGCCGTCGTCTGAATGCCTGTTTGTATTGTGTTAGCTCTGAGAGCTCTCCTCCAATAACACTTGGTGGCGTGAACACGTCTTTTACTAATTATGGTGGAAATGCATTCTGTACACCAGTGGTCCGCAGCACCCCAGGGCTCTCTAATCTAATGTGGCGTATGAAGGTAGTGTCATGTTTATAATGATGCGGCTGAAATGCTGCATAAACGGTGATTTTGTTCCTCGAGTCTGTCAGTTTTACTGTCTTCTCTCACAGGTCAATTTCATGTGACACAAGATAAAGTTGTGGTTTCCTGTTTATTTTTATACGTATTTAGAAGATGTAGTTTCATCTGCATTTCTATCAGATGCAAGCAGCTGTTCCGGACGCTCTGAACTGAAGTCTTTTCTTTTTGCGTTAATGAAGGTATGTTAGTTGAACACTTGGTCCTAAATGATTTTTCATGTTCAGAAGAGACGAGAGCTTTGCCTTGATCCTGACAGTTTAAAAGCGGAGCTCTCATTACCACACTCTGTTAAGAGGCAAAACAAGGACGATTGGTCTCTTGTGTGCAGCCCACCTGCACGCGTCTCAGCTGAGAAAACACACACCTCCAACATCAAGTGTGCTGACAAGAGACATCCACATATGTGATTCAACATGGCAGCCTTCACTTTCTCTGAAACGTCAGGAAACACTTCTCAGAGTCTCTGCAAAGCCAGCTCAAACTCACTGGCTGGAGGATAACGTGAACGAACAGCGTTCTGTGGCGTCTAACGCGGGGTCGGCGATGGCCTGGAGTGTTTGGGGCCTTTTATTTTTGAAGACGAGGACAGGGCCTAGATGCTGAATGACATCTCCTGATTTCTGGCCAGATTCTTGCTGGTCTTCTCAGGCGGTTGCTGATGCTGTCTGACACAGAGCCAGCAGACATGGTTAATCACAGCTAAACGTGCAGATCTATCGGGATCGGCCTGGCTTTTACAGCACACCAGCTTCTCCTGCTTCTGGCTAGTAACGATCAGCCCTCTGACCGGATCTCAGTACAGCTGACAGAGCTCCAGTGCTTTAAAAAAAGAAAACCGGCTGATATTTTCTCACACAGCACACACACATGCGCAAGCACACACACACACACACACACACACACACACACACACACACACACACACACACACACACACACACACACAGAAAAGCTAACAAACAAACATGAAGGCTCACCACCAGCTTTTCTGAGTCACTTGTCACAGCAGATCCACGAAACCAGACTCTATTTCTGAAAAACACACTGCTTTTAGACTCTTACACACATCTATCTCACATCTATAATGCAATAGAATGATATTTCCTTGCATGATGCCAGATGGGACTTATGGTAAAAACAGCATTTTAAAAAGGTGCTTTGACTTGAAAAAAAATAAAATCAAGCAAACCAGCAGCAGATGTTTAACAATATCTTGGATTTTTGAAGGTTAGTAGTTTTCTTTGAAAACAAGGCTTTCTTTCGTTCTAGCTGCATTGGACTGTCATCTTACACAGATTGATCGAGTGTGAAGAAGGGATGAACACAAGAAAGGCGGTAAAAAAAATACAACCAAACCAACGCAATGTTTTTAAAAATTCTTCACCTAGCACAGTCGGTAGTGTGTTATTCTGTCTGGTTTATGGTGAAACCCTGGACGTAGTGGCTCGATATGACCTTGTCTAGTTCTCCACTGATAAAATACGTTGTTAATTATTTAGCAGTAAAATTAATGTGAAGGAAAAAAGGGGCTGTAACAAGAGACCCTCTAAACAGCCTCTGACCTTCCTCATGACCGTCCTCCTCTTGCTCAGCAGGACAGACTGACCAGTTCCAGCTGTCCAGATCTCACCCGGCTCTGTGAGGACTGTGTGTGTGTGTGTGTGTGTTCAATTACAGAGAGATAGAGATAAAGTGAGAGAAAGAGAGAAAGCAATATACGCGGAAGGAACGCTATTGTTATAATTTCCCTACCATAAACCTGAAGTGTGAGATGTTCTAAGACGTAATGAAACTTCATTCCATGGGGATGAAGAGCCTTTGAGGACACAACATTATTGATATGCCAATCTAGCAATTTAATGCTTTTTAAACATATAAATGCTATAAGCAAGCCTCCTTGCTGTCTGTTCCTGCGTCTCCAGCAGAACCACTCCAGATATCCATCTACAGCTTCTGCATGTCTCTCGACCTTGTTCTCTTTCTCAGTGTCGTATGCTGAATTATTCAACCAGGTCTAGATTTGCTGGAATAATCAGAATTCCAAGTATAAAACATTCAGCAATACATGCACGACTGTCTTAAAGTGTAAGAATGGGAGGAATGGCAACCACCAAATTCCTCCAACGTCACAATTTAAATACAGATGTTTGATTAGGAAATACTAAAAAGTATTTTGGTCATATGTTCTATCTGGTTATTTTTATTTCATTTAACATTTTAATATTGTTTATCTGTTGTAATTGTTAATGTGCATTTGGATAATATAACAGACTTTTATAAACTATTAAGATATATAGTTACAGTTTTACATATTTTTAACTCACATAAGGTAAAAAATGTGACCCAATGATAAACTCTTTTTCTCTTTTGTGCTGACGTTCTGTCGACTTGATGGATATAAACCAGTGGTTCTCAAACTTTTTTGGTCGTGCCCCCCTTTAAACCTATAGAAAAATCTTGCGCCCCCACCCACCCACC
>SOMO01000018.1:377140-416927 GCA_028128575.1 Paedocypris carbunculus | reverse complement strand
TAAAGTGAGTATTGTGCTTTGGTGGTCTGTAAACTGTCACGATAAGAATTGATTCCTGATTTACATCTGGTAACTCCATATGTAGCACTAAAAGTTCAAAAGAGTTAAAATTAAAGTTAGATTTTTTAATCATCTTAAAATCATTGTTATAAATGGCAGCGACGCCTCCACCTCTAGAGTTTAAACGTGGCTCGTGTTCATTAAGAAATTAAGTCCACCAGAAATTAAGTGGAGTTTATTCATTGAGGCTAGTATAGGTGTCTGGCTTTAGCTATGTTTCTGTGAGTGCTAACACATCAAGCTTATTGTCCAAAATCATTTCATTTATAATAAGAGTTTTTTGTGCTAAGGATCTGATGTTTAAGAGGCCTAATTTTAGGGATTTGTTTTTTAAGATCTTGCTTTGATTATTATGACTAACTGCCTTTTTTGTTTTATCCGAGGATCGGTTGTTATGGTTAGATTCCCGAGATTGTGACACAGTTTTTTTGCTCTTACTGTACTTGATTTTAGCATTTTTATTATTATTACTATCACTTTTGTAGTTGCTGTTTGTATTAATAGAGCCATTTTTATTATTGCGATAAAATTTTTGGTGTGCTCTGACCTAGGCATTGGTAGCGAGTCACGCTAAACTATAGGCTATATTATAAGATAGACGAGCGGCCCCCTTCCACGAGGGATGGAGGTCGTTGGGCTTTAACAGGTCAGGTCTTCCCCAAAAAGATCTCCAATTGTCTATAAAACCTATGCCATTCGAAGGACACCACTCAGACGCCCAGCCATGGAGAGCCCACAGTCTACTGTGAGTCTCATCACCCCGGTAAGCAGTGAGGGGGCCAGAGTAAATTACTTTGTCTGATATCTTTTTGGCAGCTTCAAGCACCTCTTTAATATTAGTTTTGGTGATCTCGGACTGGCGAAATTAGTGCCGGCGTGAATAACTACCCTAGAATATTTACGTTTAGCATTAGTCAGCACTTTCAGACGCGATGCGATATCAGACACTCTGGCTCCTGGATGACACATTACAACTGTATTGGCTGGTGTCTCTACTCTCACGTTCCACACTATGGAGTCTCCTATCACCAAGGCACTTTCAGCAGGCGTCTCAGACGGTGCCGTTCTGAGCGGGGAAAACCTGTTCGCAGTCACTAGCGGAACGCAGGAGTGATGCCGCTTCGAATGGCTACTATTCCGCCTCACAGTCACCCAGTTGTCCCGCTGCAGGACATCTCCGCCCGGAACCGAGGAATGTGCCTCAGCGCTAAGCGCATCCGGGACCGTCTCACTACTCTCACACTGTCTTTGCTTCTCTAATTCTAATGTCCGGATGCGTGTTTCTAAGAACTCGACCCTTTCCACCAGCATAGTTAACTCTCTGCATTTAGCGCACGTAAAGCCCTTCTCGCCGGTGGATAAGGCTACACAATACATGTAATATGAGGTGCAAACTACAGCCACAGATGTAGACATCTTACCTTGAAACGTTTTCGCGGGGTTTAGCAAGATTCAAGTACAGGTACAAGACAACAAAATGCAGTATGGTCTACCAGAAGTGCAGAAGTAGCGATAATGAATTATAAAGTACATAGTGGTGGTAAAGAATGAAATGTATGAACATAAATGTACACAAAGGCTAGGATATTAACTACAGGGGAATATTCAGAAGGGTAGTGAAAGAAGTTGTATCAATTATATGTAGAAGAATGCAACATCATAAAATCTGTGTGAATAGTGTTCAATACCTAAAAAAAGAGTTGCAATAGGGGGTAAAAAGTTCCAGGAGGGATCCACTGGAGACTCAATTTTTTTACACCATATTGATCAATATTGAATTACAACAACCACCAACTTTTCATATACTGCATGTGCTAATTGTAAAACGAAATATCCACAATCAAGATGCAATTTATAAATAAGAATTTATTCAGAATTAAGATTCAGAATTCTTTCCCGAGCATGGAACTGTTAATTCTTTACATTCTTTACCTCCGATTTATTACCCTTCTCACACATACTAAACTGGTCACAGCCTATGACCAGTTAAAGGTAAACGGACCAACCACGAGAACATCCTGACTGAGAATTCATGACAACTGTCCAGGCCAAAAGGCTCACGGGAACATCCTGAGTAAAGAACTGTAGTGTGAAACTTCTTTGTTGTGAACAGTATAAATAATGCTCAAGTGAGGTGAACGTGGAGACAGTCGGTCGGTGAAGACTGTGACGGCTGCTCCCACGGCAAGCTAACATCAGAATGACTTGTCGTGTGTCTTTTTATCCTTGAATTGTTTCCTTCGCTGAAGAACTGAGTCTTTGGGTGCTTGGACCCCACATTAGCTAAAACATTTTTAGGCCACTTTTATTCCGTTAAATAAATCAAACACATGGGCCTTTTGTTCAGCTGAAGAGCTTAAAGCTGAAGTTTAGCCTGAACAAACTTTAATATTACACTTTGTATTAAATTGTCTATAGCAGCGGATCTATTTACTACACCATGAACTCTTCATGAAATGACAGAAATTACACAGCCTTTTCCTTTGCATACATACTTAGCACCCAAACTATGTTATGCTCTGCCTAGTCCAATTCGAAACTCAGAATCAGTGAGTCAATTTAAGTCTAGACTGAAGACTCATCTCTTCAACGAAGCATATATAGACCTGTTATAATAACTTAATAAATTATAATTTATAAACTTATAATAAAAAAAATTATATAATCGTATAGAAAGGCTGCCTAGTTTAGTGCTTGGAACCGAATCGCGTGCCTAGTTTAGTGCTCGGAACCTTTGCAGTGTTAGAATGCCAGAGGAGACTGGCACCAGTGAGCCGGGTTCTCTTCAGTGTTTTTTCCTCGTTAGAGAGGTTTTTTACCTGGCCACTGTCGCATATGTGCTTGCCCACTGGTCTTTGTCTTGTCATAGTCTTAGTGATAATCATAGCCATTTACTTAACACCAACAACCGGACAATCAAATTAATAAAAAGCAACAATTCTCTTACATATTCACATGTGCGCTTTGAGACAGTGAAAACTGTGAAAGCGCCTTACAAATGCTCACATCTTGAACTTGAACACAGCCACAATGATTTATGATATTCGACAATGGCTCTTAATTGGCTGGGATTGTGATTGATAGTCAACTTGCACTTTGATTGGACCCACCAGTGGGTCCTGCCGTCAGCTTTGTTGGAAAATGGATAGATGGCTGAATTTCTACTAGGAGTCTCACAGATGTAGATGATCTGCAGTTACACACATTCATTAAATCAAACCAAACAGACAAGGGAGGGAGAAATCTGCTGCTTCTCTCCACACCCCTGAAGTGTGAAACTCCCTGATGCTGCTGGTTTTTCTCTATTGACTGGTTGACAGAAGACAAACTCCTCCTTAGGACCTGCAGGGAAAAACTATAAAAGAAAGGTGAAGAAAAGAGCAGAGAACTGAAACCTAACACTCCGAGAAGAGCAACGCTAAGACACTGATAGTCTATCTCCAGGGATCTCGCCAGATAGCTGATGCGAACTCATGAATATTAATGAGGTTATGCACAAACCCAAGACCGGCTCAGATGATAAGGAAATAGCCAGCTCTGAGCCTTTACAATTGTGCGCGCCAGCACGCACGCACATACACACACACACACACACACACACACACACACAACCATGCATTCCCAGGAAACTGAACCCAGCAACTTTAATGCAGCAAACTGTTTGTTATCCATGTAGTGGTGGATCCCTGGGACACTTTTGCACTCTGTCTAGTGTTTTAGCTTGTTCTTGATATGCCAATCTCAATTTTTTCCTTCTTCACTTCATATCATCAGCAGCCCAGAATGGAAAAAGCCATTACTAACACTTGAAGCTCAAGTGAAACATTGTGAAAATCGCAGGCTGGCTGAATCGGATTAACCTCAGATTTACCTACATCAAAAGAAAAATGCTGTATCCCAGAGGCCGTGCAGTGCCAAAAACCAAGAGAAAACATTTCAGGACTCTTCATACTTTCACATTAAATTGCTTTTCCGGTGGATTCCCAAGAGTCAAGCTGCTTTTCATGGCACCAGCAAAGATGTGCAGTCACAGGCCAAAAGTTCAGCCACCTCATCAAAAGCATCAGAACATTCAACCGGAATCACACTCTGAATCACACTCACAGACTGTGGATGTGAAGATGGTAGTGCAAGAGAAAAATAATTCACAGCAAAGTAAAGAACGAAAAATAGAAACATCGTTTAAACAGACAAACACTGCTGGAATCGTTAAAGTCATTGAGAAAAACAGATTTTTCTGAAAGTCTGATACAAATAAACTTCAAGGTGATAATATTTATACCAAAGCGTATTTTAACTTACATTATAGAAAGGGAGATGGTGTGGGTGTAGGTGCATTATTTGTAGAGGCGGAAATGTGCATATTTTCAACTTCATTACAAACTATGTAGGCGATGAGTTTACAATCTTATCTGACCCGAAAAAGTAGAACAGACTCCCACTAGTACTAAACCATTCTCGTAGAGTGTGAATGTGTGAGTCTGTGTGTAGGGGGTTATTTCGAAAACTTTTGTCATCAACTCTAATAAAAATATTGAAACTAAATCAATATTGTCAGAGAGCAATCAAGTTTGTCAGAGAGCAACAGACAGCGATGGGGCTAGAGAAAAATGTGAGTGAGAGAGAGAGAGAGAGAGAGAGAGCAGGGTTATTCTCCTTCTTTTATTTTCCACTACATTAGATTGATAGCAGATTTGATAAACCTAATCTATTCTCTGTGGTTTGGGTCAGTGAAGAGACAACCATTTGTTTTCAATATTCCGGTGTTATAAAACCATGCTACTTTTAATTTCCCTCTGAGGAGCATTTGCAATTGAAAGGATCTACAACACATCAAAACATGCACTTTGTGTGTGTGTGTGTGAGCTTGTGTGTGGTGTGNCCTACAAATGTTCATGTGAATGAAATCAATCAATTTTGCAATCTGTAATCAGTATTACAAAGAATATTCATTTATTCAATCATCTCCTACTGCTTCGTCCTTTACATAGTCGCAGGGAGCAGGTGCCTATCTCAGCGTCTTTGGGCCGGAGGCAGGATACACACTCTGGATTGGTGGCCAACCATTGGCAGAGCGGGACACACAGACAAACACATTCACACACTCACTCATATCTATGTGGTCAATTTTCCAATCCCAATTCGCCATGTTAAAGAAATAACTGACAATCTCCAAAAACTATTTTTAACCAATATGATGTTATTTTTTAGTTTTTTAGAGTTGAGTTTCCTGGCTTTATAAATGCATCATTTAATAATTGCAGCAAATCAGGTGATGATGTGCAGAGTTCAACAAAGATCGGTGTAGCTAACACTCACATCAAGCCAAACGAGTCTGTGTGTAGTATCTGCAGGCGATTCCTGCGGGTGATTATCTTCACGACAGAGGATACAGGGTCAGCCGTGCTGCTATTGACAGTCATATTACCAATCTGAAGCAAACAGGAAGACATCATTAGTGAGAATGAAAATCTCAGAGAACGAAAACCAATCAAACCTGCCCAAATGTTAGGAGAGAAGCAGCAAACTCTGGATTTTGCAGTCGGTGAATTCATCACAAAATCCAGAAAAAGATGTCTAACCTTTGTATTCAAAAGGGCTAAACTCTTCCTTTCCCTGCCGATCCTAGGGCTTTTACAGGTGAAGGTATGAAAAATGTCTTGCCAAAAAGCCTGGTATGTACTGGTCTGCTCACAGCTTGACCTACTTCTGGGCACTTAATAAAAATAGTCTCCAGAAAATGAAGAAATTTTTACATCTACGCATTTCCAAGGCCAGTAATGGGATTTAAGCAAAGGATAATGGGTGCTTGGCAGAGTTTTTGTACATGGACGTTACACATCACTTGCTAAGCACATAAGAGTCTGTGTCTTTCCACCACATGTTTGTTTAAAAGAAGCTCATGGCCGTGGACTGACGTGTGGATAGGATCCATGGCTCTTATGTTTATGAAATGAACTTTATTAATCCCTCAGTGGGGAAATTCGTCTCTGCATTTGACCCACCCAAACAAACTCGGAGCAGTGGGCAGCCACACGGTGAGGCGCCGGGGGGGCATGTGGGGTTCAGTGTCTTGCCCAAGGACACTTAGTTGTAGAACCAGTCGTAGGGGGGTTTCGAACCAGCAACCTCTTGGACACCAGTCCAAGTCCCCTACCACTGGACCACAACTCCTCCGAAAATGGGTTTCTAATAACAACAGCAAATGACAGCAAATGATGGAGAAAAGCTTGGCAGGGAAGAACACAAGCAGACTGAATCACGCCTCAACAAGTGCTCCCCAAGCCGTATCTAGACGCACTTAAGGCCCTTTCGGAGGTTGAGCATCGTCCACACAACTCCTCACATAATTCTAAAAACCTTCTATTGAAAGAGACATCCAGAAAACACAACAGCACGTCAAGTTTAAAACATGCAAAACGACAAATGAAATTTGAGAGCAGCTTGCATTGACTTTATTCTCATACAAGATTATGATGCGGCTTATCTTCACTGGCCATATTGACCACTTCTGTTTCTCTTTACCCTTTAAGATAGTGACATCAAAAGATTATGTGAAAGCAAAACTGTCGCTTTCCTGTGTTGTCTTTTTACATTATCACACAAGTGAAATGGCTTTCCATGTTGAAAGAGAATTGTAGTTGATCATTGTGCATTAGACCAAACAGGAGGGTTGGTTGGGATCTGCTTTCAAGGGGGAATTTAACAAAGGGTCACAGACCTTGAACAAGAGCATCGAGTGATGGTCGCACACGCCTTTACGTGTTGCTTCTAAAGGAAGCTTATTATTCAGCTGTTGGCCATCTTCTCCTGTTCCATGTGTAATGTAGGCCACCCCAGTCCAACTTCAGCCTCTCGTGCTATTCTACAGGCAAACTGTGGCTGGGCTCCAACACTCCAAATTAGCAGATTAAATCCTACATGCAAAAAGAACCTGCTTGACTGTTCATTCTCCATCGATGGGTAACGGACAGACTGCACTTTCAGTTCAACTCTCCAGAGCGTTTGGCATTACACAAGCGAATACATTTAGTCACTTCCATCCAAATTAATGCAATTGGAAATGCATGAAATTACTCTTGGGTTTTGACAACAAGGCTCCTTCTGTTTGCCACGGTGCGGATAGAGTCAGACAGTGACCCACTTAAAGTGCATTGAAAATCATGCATCACATACATTTGCATACCGAGTCCAAAATAATCTCAAGCTGAGCTCCAAAAGTGTGAAGAAATGGACTATCGGGAAAACAGCTGAACAGCTTTATCAGGAGCTGGAGAAAATATTAGCCAAGAAATTTGAATTAGATCAGTATCTCCACAAATGAGCGCTCGGGGTGGGGCCTACAACGCATCTCGTTAATCTTACTCACAAAGATGCTAGGAATAAATATCAATTATATTGTGAATTTTCACATAGAATTTCATTGTCATAGTGAATAACTTTTGATAAGCATACAAATAGGAATAATTTATATCTGATTAATCTCAGGCAACTGGGCATTTAACTGGGAGCAAGTAATTTTGAGGCAAATTGTGTGATTAATTGTAATTCCAGATTTTAACTAATATTCAGCACCATTTTTATTACAATTAAATACTTTTAACAGAGCAAAATGACATAAAGACAAAAAGGCCGTATGTAAATCTGTTAGAGTGACACTTCAGAGCGTTACACCAGATGTTCCAAATGTCATGGATTTGTTGGTTGGTGTTTCCAGGAACAAAGTGAGGGAGTGTTTAATCCTCACAGAGAGGAGCGCGCCGTGTGTGTGTGTGTGTGTGTGTGTGTGTGTGTGTGTGTGTGTGTGTGTGTGTGTGTGTGTGTGTGGACTGACAGTGAAACAAGCACGGAGATCAGCTTATATCACTTCCACTAATACCAAACTGTTCAACGTTTCTCCTTCAGTCAATTAATCAAACATATTGTATACAGTTTCTTCCAGTTGTTTAAGATGTTATTGTCATTCCAAATCTCTCCTGGAGAGTCACAGCAGCGGGTGTGGAAAAAAGTTCAAGGATGATTTACAAACTATCTGCTATACCAGGGGTCGGGAAACTTTTTGGCTGAGAGAGCCATAACCACAGCATATTGGTAAAAATGAAGTCCAAAAGAGCCATACCTGTTTAAAACTATATACAAGTAAATCAAAGCAAAATCATATATGCAAAACCAATATGAAATGCAGAACGACAAGTCTTTCAACTCGTTTTGATAACGCTATTATTAAATGTAAAATGCATTCATACTTGTGTGGCTCGTTTTCAAATTTGAATTCTGATAAAACAAACGTGTGGTCAAGACCACAAACACGGTGCACATCACGGTGTTTCAAAAAAATACGTCTAGCAAACACACACGAACACGCAAAGCCCGGCTTTTGTACAGCGACACATAGTGCGGTGCGCGCGTGCACGCGACTCAAACGC
Organism: Paedocypris carbunculus; assembly: GCA_028128575.1. NCBI lineage: Eukaryota > Metazoa > Chordata > Actinopteri > Cypriniformes > Paedocypris > Paedocypris carbunculus. The sequence goes on along the minus strand of SOMO01000018.1, from coordinate 408,441 downwards.
AACGGTAAAAAAGTTTTGATAGTTGAGAATGCAAGCGTAAAATTAAAAACAAAACAAAAATGCTTAGAATTCTGTTCGTTTTTATTAATCTACATTTGATATTTTTAAAATCTGATTCTTTACAGAAGCTGCTCTGTCTCTCTCTCTCTACAAAGGCAAATTACTCCGTTTGTGAATAGTCATCGACTCGAGGGTTTCCGCTTAACAGCGGAACTACTGAATAATAAAAGGGCAGGGAAATAAACGTCCTGACGTCACGACAACGTTGCGCATTATCCAATAGAAAACATGGTGTTGTCCGGAAGACAGCTGTGATTGGCTAGTGCGCCCTCAACCAGGAAATGGATGGATCGAAATACCGGAGAACAATTTAAAATTTGTACGTTATTATGTATTTTTAAAGCTTTGTCTAAGAGCCATATGCAGCCACCAGAAGAGCCATATATGACTCGCAAGTCATAGGTTCCCGAACCCTGTGCTATACTATCCTATAATTCACTGTAATTGCTCGTAAGAATCACGTTGCTACGTAGCAAAATGAAACTACAAACAGAAATCAAATTACAAAAAGACTAAAAAATAATACAGGTCCTTAAAATGTAAAGTATGTGAAGATGTGACGTGAGTCCGGCAGAAAGGCAAATTGCGGGGGAACTGACGTCAGCGGCTAAACAGGCGAACAACAGAAAAAGTGACAGCGTAATCGTTATGAAAGAGACAGTCTGGCATTCATCACGTCTGAATTACACTATGATTGCCAGAGATTTGTGAAGATATTCACCGAGATGAACGCAGGACGCGGTGCGCATCAGAATGGCATCAACTACCGGCTGAATGAAGCGAGCAGTGATGTGCCAATCCACTGTCAGTTATTTTCCAGAGTGTTTGTGGCTTTAATGTGTTGTTAGTCACTGAAGCCGTCGATGTCTGACCTGACAAACACTGTTCATGTTGTTGAGGATTTCATGGGCTCGGTGCCGCTCAACTTCCAAGTTTTAATGTTGATTTAGCAATTCTTCTGCTTTTTTCAATATCAATTATTCATTTACACTTCACTTGTGCCGTTCCTGTCACTGCCTCTTGAGTTACATAGAGCTAATGCATGCTAACTCATGCTAAATGAGCGGCTGTGTCGAGAGCAGGCCGGATTCAGCAGACGATGGTCGCGCTTCATCTGTCCCAACACGTGCTGTTCCATTTACCACGTAATGACAACAACAGCTCATCTCGCACACACTTTTCTAAGAAGAATGAGGGACCAAACAAGATCGTCAGCACAAATATCAATCTGACAACATCAGGTGTGAGTTCAAAACGCTAAATTCACATTAAAGGCAAATTAAAATATACATAAATGTGAGAAATAATTTGTTCAAATTTTCACTGTTACTTCATTTATTTCAATTAAAAAGCAGGTATGCTTTTTAGACTTTTATGTGAGAGCCGTTATTTTGGACTGTTGCTTCACGTCACTTCCGGTTCGCTCTGTTGTTTATGTTATGTTCAGCTGTCTCATGACGTCCTGAGGCCTGTACTATGAAGCTGGATTAGTTGGCTAGCCAGGTAAGTTTAGGGTTAGTTTGTGCCAATCCTAGGTTTTGGGTGCTATGAAAGTAGCTCAGCTGAGATCGGTGTTCATCGCCATAGTAACTGATGCTACACAGCTAGCCTGCTCCGGGGCAGGCTATGTTCGGGATTTGAGATCGCAGACTGATAACTGACCAATTAGGTGCGAGTTAAACGACACGTGACGCAAGTAAGTTTCAGTGTCTGTTACAATGGCTTGTCCTTTTCTTGCAAATCCTGTGGATATTGGCGCACAAATTGTTCGACGAGCACTTCGCAGAGAAAGAGTGTTTATGGACCGGCAAAATTCCTTGGCTTTCCCTGATGCATATCTATATGAAAGATATCGGTTTTCCGCTGACGGAATCGCATATCTTTGCGAACTTCTCGAGCCACACATAACAAATGTTACACGTAGAAGTCACGCACTTACGGTACCGCAAATAGTATGTATTGCTTTGCGTTTTTTTGCGAGTGGTACATACTTGTATGCGGTTGGTGACGCAGAGAACATAGGAAAGAACACAGTTTGTAGAATGATCCGTAAGGTGGTTGGCGCACTGCAGATTTACACCAACAGCTTTATTGTGTTCCCTGGACATTTGGCAACCATGACCATTAAAGAGGGCTTCTACAAAATTGCTGGTGAGAATTTAATAGGGTGAACATGACCTAATTAAACCTTTTTGCATGTTCCTTTTAAATAAGCAGAAAATGTATTTAACTATGCATTGCATGCTCAAAGTGTTTATGTAATAATTCTAAGGATTTCCTAGAGTCATAGGAGCAATAGATTGCACACACGTTGCAATCTCCACATCACTTGGAGAACATGAGACACATGCACACAAACTATCTATAGATATATACAGATATACAGACATAGATAGATCAACAGGTATAGACAGAAATAGAGATATATTGGTTAAATATACAGATACATAATGCATTCAGTAAAATCCGAGGTCATGTATATGTATCTAGATCTAAATTACGCACGCATTGACGCAATCTGCAATTTTTCTCCAGCAAACTTCTCTTGCTTTGGCCGCAGAGACCGTGTTACTGCGTGCTTGTAATATACTTTTGTACTCGTCGTACTTTTGAATGATTATTTCCTGCTCAGCAGAGAAATATACGGACCGCCTTCTCTCCATTTCAAACGCGATTGGTTGCTCAGTGCAGACGTCACTCTTTTAAGTGCACGTGCGCGTGAACTAATCTTAGCCTAACGATCAAAGCCTGAGTTGACAGAGACAGTTGTTACGCCGCTTCATGGGACCAATAAAGCCTGATTGCGTAGGTGTGGTTTTGTCAACTCGAAACTAATCTTCGAAGCCCGACTTTGTTCAACCCGCTTCATAGTACAGGGCTCTGGTTCTCCCTTGTGTTTGTTTTCCTAATCCGCTGTTTTTCGTCACTCCCTGTCTATCCAATCACGGTAATTGTCTTGTTTGCGTCCCAGGTGTTTGTCATGTTCACATCGTTATGTTTAGTATTTATATCTCGCCTCTGTCACAGTTCTTTGTCGGATCGTCTCATGTGTTGGTTGTCGTCTTGTCATGAAACTTTCTTTCTTGTTCAAGTCTTGCCTCGCATTTGTTTTGGAATAAACCCCGTGTCAAGGAATTAACGCTTGCTTCCCGTCTTCTTCCGTGCTGTGCATGGGGATCCATTCCTAAGCCCTGAGACAGCCCTCATTTGTGACTCATTGGATGTTTTTCTTCTTATGCTAAAGAGTTAATAGGGGAGATTATTCTACCCTGAATATTGAATCACTTTTTATCAATGGTAATCTAGATTTAAATTCAATGTTTATAGTGTACATAATGATATTTTATTACAAAATAATGTTCCAAATAATGAATTTAGGAGGTTTTAAGCATCCATGTTTTTCCAATTTTAGAAACTCAAAAATCTTTTTAGTGTTTATATCATAATTATATTGTAAATATAAGCAACCATGTTTTCCACATTTTCCACATCAGGAGTAATAAAAAAAAACACATTTATGAAATAATGTAGTCTTTATGTACCAATGTGCTTCTGTGCTGTGTCTTTTCTTTCCTTTTTAAAAAANAAAATGACATTGAAGTGAAATATATGGATAAGGAACACAGCGCATCTAACAGGAGAGCGTGTTTTCAAGAGCAGAGATTATAGCCCCTCCCGCTGGCACATTGTGAAGTTCAGAATTCATTCAGTTTTTCCAAAGTGTTTTGGAAATTCAATTGTTAATCTTTCCTCTGACGATCGAGTCACAAATCAGATTTAAGTTTAAAAATTTTAAGAAATGTTTTATCTATGTTTACCATAATTGTACAAAAATGTAATTAAAAATAAATTAATAAATAATAAGTAAAATATCAGTACCTGACATTGCTGTTGTCTTCCTTTATAAAGAGAAATTTTCTTTAAAAGAGAACATCCTCAGCTGTACATCATGACAGAGAGCAAGTAGTTTGAAGTAAAGGTTAGCATTGACATCTTCTGCTCACTCAGCAAGTTCCAGTGGAATATTTATGATCTGTAACATTCGTGTGGCCACGGCCTGTTCCAGATCATCTCCTTGATCTGTGGCCTTGTTTCTGCGTGACGTGGCTCTCCGCACACCAGCAGACGGCTACTCGGACTGTATACAATCTCTGAAGCTTATCACACACAGTACATGCAAACAACTTCTGTCACCTTATTTTGCTATTCTTTGGTGTTTCTTGTCTTCTCTTGTCAGTCCTCTGATCTTGCTTTTCTAGTCACTCGTCTGACGGAGCAATGGCACGGTTTACTTTTACTGTCCTTGGGTCTTGATCCCTGTTGGAAAAAAAGGAAAAATTAGGCAGACTAGTAAAAGATGATCAGGCTTTTCGCCCCAAACATGGCTCCAAATAGCCTGAGCTTGTGGTCAATGACAATGAGTACATTAACAGCCAATTGTTTGCTCTATAGATTTACATTAGGCTGTCTTACGCAATTTAAAAGAAAACAACAGCTTTGTGTTCATTTTTTACAAATTGGAAGCTTGTAACTTTGGTTGAAGCTTGAAGTAAATGTGCTCAAGTGTTCGGTCCAAACTATGTGGTGGCTTCGACAGTGTGTTCTCACAGCTCTTCACTTACATATTCATAGTCATGCTAAATCTTTCACGCTTACCTTGGAGCATTATTCATGCTGGAATGAATATTCAGAAGTCTCCAACTGGAGGAAAGCACAGATTTGTTTCACCGTAATCTCACTTGCAGTGATAAGTAAATAGATTGTCTCTGTGTATACCAGATGTGTTTGTGTGCAGATAAAACACCCATGGCCAGGTTCTTCCGTTGCTTACACACTTATGGATGATCGATAAGTAAAGACAGACGCCATTAGGAAGCTATTTGTGTCTTCAGGAACGGCGTCCAGTTGTCATTAACTCCGACCTCTGCTGTTTCTCATAAAAACAGGATTCTCATCACAGCCACACTCCCCAATAGGTGAAGAGGAGAGATTACAGTAATCTAGTCTGTAGGACGGTCAAGGAGACGCCGTGCTGGAGATGTTTTAATAGAGTATTATATCATTCCACGGATTAATGCAGTGGAAATGCTCTGATATCCGGACTGTGGCTGACCAGTCAATTACATTATATTAATGTAAAAATTATCTGCTTATATTATATGGCATTAATAAGACTGCGATTTCAAAGATTTCAACTCAATTAAGACACTCTGGGATGTTGTGGAGAGAAAGACCCTGCTGATGTGTCGTCTCTGTCTGCATGAAGGGTTTTTTATATGCTCAACAAGTTCAGTTTTAAATTTAAGTATCGTCAGCAGTCAAGAAAGATATTTTTACCTCACCAAAGGTAAATTCACCAAACACTGACTTTTAAAGCCTTTTTATTCATAAAATGCTTATTATAATAACACATACTGATGTGTAGTATATTTTATTTTTAAGGATATAACATGTAAAGATTACTCAATATTGTTTTAGCTGATCTACAGAATTGAGTCCAAAAAAAAAAGCCAGTGAAGAAGAGTAATGAAAGCATTATGATATTCACAATGTCTGTAATAACTCACTGTCCTCGAGACACACAAGCCTCACAATATAATTCAATTTCTGAACATTCTCTTCAAACATTTGGCAGAAAAGAACAAGTTTTATTGAAAGGGTCTACTACTTTTCTTTCGGCTTGTCCCTTTTCAGGGGTCGCCACAGCGAATCATCCCTTTCCACCTCATTCTATCCTGAGTATCTTCCACCCTCAACAACTTCATCTCTGCTGCCTCCATCACTGCCTCCTGTCTCTTTCTCACTGCCACTGTCTCTAAGCCATAGAGCAGAGCTGGTCTCACCACTGTCTTGTATACCTTTCCTTTGAGTCTAGCTGACACTCTTCTGTCACACAACACTCCTGACACTTTCCTCCACCCGCTCCACCCTGCCTGCACTCGCCTCTTCTCCACACTCCCCATCACACTGCACTGTTGATCCCAAGTACTTAAACTCCTGCACCTTCTTCACCTCCACCCCCTGTAACTTCACTCCTCCACCCTGCCCCCTCTCGTTTAGACACATGTATTCTGTCTTACTACGACTGACTTTCATGCCTCTTCTTTCCAGAGCAAACCTCCACCTCTCTAGCTCTTCCTCCACCTGCTCTCTACTCTCGCTGCAAATCACTATGTCATCTGCAAACATCATTGTCCAGGGAGATTTCTGTCTGACCTCATCTGTCAACCTGTCCATAAGCATTACAAACAAAAAGGGACTCAAAGCTGATCCTTGGTGTAGTCCCACCTCCACCCTAAACTCCTCTGTCTGGCCTACAGCACATCTCACCATCATCTTACTCCTCTCGTACATGTCCTGGACTACTCTGACGTACTTCTCTGCCACTCCCGACAACCTCATACAGTACCACAGCTCCTCCATCGGCACCCTGTCGTATGCCTTTTCTAAATCCACAAAGACACAATGCAGCTCCTTCTGACCCTCTTCTGAAAGGGTCTGATAACTATAATCTGTAGGTCAGACCAAGATCAGCTTCACTTTTGAGACTTTAACCACTAAAACATCATGAGAAATGCAGGACAGAAAGAGAAGCAAGAAAGGGAAGACAAAGAGAGAGACAGAAGAAGAAATAGCGGGAGCAAGAGAGACTCTTGAGGCGTGTGAGTGTGAGAGAGAGAATGAGTGAGATAGAGAGACAGAGAGAGCAAGAAAGAGAGAGAGCGTATGTGCGCGCACGTGTGTGTGAGAGTGTTTGTATGTGTGCCTGAGAGAGCAGTGCCACCTTTGAGGAGGAGGAGATGTGGTACTTTCAGGGAAAAATGACATGAATAACACGTTTTAATGGCTCATCATTTAACCGTTTGTTCTGCTTCAGTCTCGTGTTTTACAGCTGGGCATAATGCAGAAGAACCGCTTCACTCTGGAATTTTTGTGCGTGTGATTTTATAGTGCCATTTTTCCCCACAGTACAAAAACTTTGGTTTCTATTTCAGTTACTATTTTTTCATTCAGTTTGTCGATAAGATTAAATGTATTCTGTCTTCTTTCTTGATTCAAGAATGTCAAGCACTGAACATCAAACAGAAGTCTTGCAGTGACAGAAAAATCTGTTCAATATCATCTCAGTTTCACACTGAAATGCAATAAGAAGGTGGAAGTTCAGGCGTAATGGACGGTTCAGCCCCTAAAGCGACAGCAGCTGATAGCATGGATTTAAGAGCGAGAAATGAATTACAGTGAACCCTTATTTATTGCGGTACATCCAAACCCGGCCGCGATATCCCAAAATCCGTGAAGTAGGGACACCATACGTACGTATTTATTTAACATGTATTCAGACTTATAAAACCCTCCGTATACGTAGTACGGTAAACAAACGATGTTAATGTACTGATATCTACAGTAAGTACTGTACATGCAGTACACAGGCACAAATGTTAAGCAATATATTTCTTTTATAATGTATACATAAAAAATGTAAAAAGTCTGCACAGTCGTGAATCAGCAATGGTTTCATTTGTGCAACATTTCATTTGTTGGAAAAAGATACGAGTCAATTCACCTAATATATAGATTTATAATAGTTCAAAGTAATCTACCAGTCATTTATAATCTCTATATGTCATAAACACACATGCAATAAGAGAAAAGGACCATTTTTTGGACTTTACAGTTGCTTTTTTCCCCAGACAGATGCGTTCTGTACTGACACTCAGTGCATGTCTATCCATTCCCTCTCACTCGTTTGATCAACGTGAAAGACAGACAGGAACAGAGTCTTTGTGATTGCTGAAGCATCCAGCCATGAGGCACAGCCGTGAGGCACGCGCACACACACACACACACACACACACACACACGCGCGCACACACACACGCACACACATACACAGCCGGACGATTAGTTCACTTTTAAGAAAAGTAAAACTGTAGAATTGCATTAGGTTCCTTTACATGCTTGTCGAATGAAAATTGGAATTAGTTCATGCTGTCAGACTTGCACTGATGATTCATGCAACATGAAGCTCCCACACGCTTCTTCTCCACCAAGTCCTGATCATTAACTCCAGAAGAACCACAGGAAAACCACCTGCAGGTGGTGCTGTCTGGGCCATACCACCAAATGTCAGGTTGAAGTTTCTGGGCAGATTTGGTCAGACGTGGATATAATGATGGACAACATAGATCACGGTGGAGGCTGAAGCAGAATTCCAGCAAGAGCGAACACACATGTATCATGACGATGATATTACCGCCCTGCCATTAAACAAATCCCATGCTCTACACTCTCAGAAAACTTCTGTTAGGTTTTCAGATTGTTCTGCTGTTTAAACTAAATTAGTATATCTTAAGTAAGTTGTCAAATTCAATTTTTTTTTTCCAAAATCACATAAGCATGGCAGAAACAATATACAGTGAAGGTAATCAACTATTCATCACAAACCATAAATATATAAAATTATAAACTGACAAGAACACATGACTTGGCCTTTCAAAGTGAAGATAGGAGGGATTATAATTTTGCGGTAAATGATTAATAGTTCTTATCATAGTTTTTGCTTTATTTAACCTGCTGTTCTTCGGATGTGATGTGATGACCTGCGGTACCTGTCAGCTTGGCTGCATCTGGTTCAGGTCGGAAGCTCTGATTTGTTAAACTATCCAGACGAGTCACCAGGCTGATTTCTGCTGCTGCTCGCTTGTCTTAGGCTGAACATCTAGTCGGAAAGATCCACAAAACCATGTGAGGAAAAAGCTACGTACAGTAAGAGAGATGGCATAAGTACCTGGAGAGGATTATCAGTGGAGATGTAGAAGACATGCCGACTGACAATATAAAGCCACTGCTGAATAAAGAGAAACATTCGTGATAAGTCTGACAGGAATCATGACCAGAAGTTCATCTATGACAAGAAAACCTTCCAGAAATCTTGTAGGTTCTACTTTGTGTGATAAGGAAGCCAAGTTAAAATTCCCTGCTACTGTTACAGCGGCTCCAGGAGCTGGTGAGGATCTGCAGGACGAGCTTCATGATCAGCTCCATCTCGTTCTCTAAAGGTGCTTCTGATCTGGGTTCTTCTGAGACCAGCAGCAGCGGACGTGAAAGCCACTCAATCTATTTTCAGACGAGTGCCTAGAGCACTCTGGCACCGAGAGGGAAACAACGCATGCATCGATACATTTTTCATTAAATGTGAGAGTGCTTCAGTCTGGCCTGAATCACACGAGGACTGTTGTCCTAGAGCACACCGTCTGACGTCTCTCACTTATTCCTGATTCTGAGTGTGAAGTGCTAGTGTGAGGTCACAGATAGGCTATTTCAAACAGAGAAAACTGGATTTTACATTCATACAGTATATTATCAAAAGTTTTTGGTCACTTGCATTAACTCACATATGAACTTAAGTGCCATCTCATTCCTAACACTTAGGGTTCATTATGATGTCGGCCCACCTTTGCAGATATTACAGCTTCAACTTTTCTGGGAAGGCTGCCCACAAAGTTGAGGAGTGTGGTTACAGGAATCTTTGACCATTCTTCCAAAAGCGCATTGGTGAGGTCACACGCTGATGTTAGTCTAGAAGGCCTGGCTCTCAGTCTCTGCTCTAATTCATCCCAAAGATGTTCTATAGAGTTGAGGTCAGTACTCTGTGCAGACTCAAAAACCTAACCCTAGCCAACAACAGCATTAACATTAACCCTAAAACAGCATTGACACAGTAAATGAACACCAGAGTCATTGCGAGAGAAACAGCAAACACACGTGCGCACACACTCTTTTCTCGCGTTGATCATTTTATTTGCTTTCTGATGGAAATCCCAACAAGGTGAGACGAGACGAGATGGGACAAAACACAACCAAACATATCTGACAACGTGACAAAGACTGTGACACAAACCGGTGCTTAAATACATAACATAACGAGGAACACCTGGAACATATCAAGACAATAAACGCGTTCGTGGGAAAACAGGAAGTGACGTGAAAACAGCTGACAACCACAACAGACCAGGAAGAAACCAGGAAGACCAGTGCAACAAAACATAAACACATGTGACCCGGAAATTACCACCACCCGTGACCAAACAGTTCCACAATAATAAAAGTTCAGCCCAGCTTCAGCATCCGTGACACCTTGGTTGAGAATATGTAAGTTGGAAACGTTTTCACAACGGAATTGTGTACTACTTCTCTTTCGGCTTTTCCCTTATCAGGGGTCGCCACAGCGAGTCATCCCTTTCCACCTCATTCTATCCTGAGTATCTTCTACTCTGACCCCAGCCAACCTCATGTCCTCTCTTACAACATCCATATATCTCCTTCTTGGTCGTCCTCTTGCCCTCTTCCCTGGCAGCTCCATCTCCAACATCCTTCTACCAATATATTCACTATCCCTTCTCTGTACATGTCCGTACCATCTCAGTCTGGCCTCTCTGACTTTGTTGCTAACACAAGTAACGTGGGCTGTTCCTCTGATGTGCTCGTTCCTTATTCTGTCCAATCTCGTCACTCCTAAAGAGAACCTCAACATCTTCATCTCTGCTGCCTCCATCTCTGCCTCCTGTCTCTTTCTCACTGCCACTGTCTCTAAGCCGTAGGAATTGTGTAAACTTCCTAAAACGTTTCTGCAACATTTTACCCAACGTTGTTAAATAACACAAAGGAAACGTTTCTTCAAAGTTGTACCCAACATAAAATAAACCAACAGGAACATTTCTGCAATGTTTCCAGGTTAACCAACCAAACGCTTTTTTCACCCTGATTGGAAGAAATTTCAGTCATCAACAAACAAAACAAAACAAAGATTTATTCACTTTGAACGCATCTATAAGTCACTGCATATGTGCAATACCCATTTTACAAATTAGCATATTTTGTTAGTCTGCACAAACATTGTGTCAATTTCAGTCCAATCGGGCACATTTACATTACATTTACAATCATGTGTCTACATGAAGTCACCAGTGAAAACTTTGTGAAGCAATCATCCTGAACTGCTGCTGGTGCTGACATCTCAGCCAACTTCGAGGCTGTTTCCAGTAGTAGGCCAACTGTCTTTACTCTCGTTTGCCTGGAGAGTGAAGAAAAGAGAGAATGAGACTTGTTTACCTTGTTTTGTGATTTTTGACTCCTTTCTTTATGTGTTGGTGCTTCAGGACTTTTTCAATTCAGTAGTCCACTGCAGCCTTTGTTTGCCAACATCAAGCCTTGATGAAGCAGCAAACAGGAATGAGTCCAACACATGCTTAGCGTGCGCAAATACCAACACTACAATCAGTGTTGCCGGGTGTAGATAATTATCTGTCAAAGTTTTTTTTTTCTTTTTGTCATCTTTACATTTTTATGCCTAGGAAAATAGCCTAAAGGAAGCTTTTGCCATGTGACACGTGTTATGATTGGCTGAAAATGCGGACGTATAAGCCTTTGCAGCGGCACGGTGGCGCAGTGGGTAGCGCTGTCGCCTCAGAGCAAGAAGGTTCTGATTGTGACTCGTGGTGTGAGTTCGAGTGTGTCCGACTGTGTGTTTTTGCTTTTGCTATATTATCATTTGAAAGAAACTTAAAGTAAATACGTATGTGCTCATATACTGTTTTACTATAATGTTTACTGCTTGAAGTTAAATCTAGCTTCGGAAATGGAATGTTTCTCAGAAAGAGAAGGGAGGGCTGAGTCTTTCACGCCGAAAGTGGTGAAGTCATAGTTCGGGACGACCATACCATTAGCTCTGGCGTAACCAGCCAATTAAAGAGATAACCAGCTCTTTTTGATGTGATATGAAAGCATTTTTGAAGTGTTGCGAAACCACCTGGATATTACTAAAGTGAGAACGTAAGTGAGACTCAGAATAGAGCAGAACAGAAGGAAAACGCAAGTTGAGCGGAACGAGAATGAACGTAGAGCAGAAGGAAGACGAACAGACAGAGGAGAAGTCAGACACGCATCCACTACGAACTTTGCTTGATTTTTTCCTTCGCAATAAAATTAAGGTATTGGACTTTGCAAGTGCTGTGACATATTTTCTGTGATGAAATAAGGTCCATCTTAAGTAGAAAACGAACCCAACACCGACCCATCAGTGAGGATGGATAAAAACGTGATTAGTGCCCTTTCATGTTAGACGCTGATCAACATTATACCGAAAAAAATGGTGGGTACGATAGTTTTTTCTCAAATTGTCAAAGAACGTTGGGGACGTGTAGAAAACGTTGTGGACAAAAGGGTAACTGGAAGTGTTGCTGTGTTACCTTCCAACATGTACTGGCAACATTCATTTTAAGTTAACCAATACACAACCCGTCCACAACGTTGGATTTAAGTTGTGTGTTAGTACGCTAGGTGGCAAAATGTCATAGAATGTTATGAATGGGGACGTGTATAAAACGTTGTGGACAAAGTGGACTGGAAGTGTTGCTGTGTTACCTTACCTCATGATACTGCCAACGTTATTTTTAACGTAACCAGTACACTATCCATCCACAACGTTGCATTTACATTGCATGTTAGTATGCTAGGTGGCAAAATGTCATAGAATGTTGGGGACGTGTAGAAAACGTTGTGGACAAAGAGGACTGGAAGTGTTGCCGTGTTACCTTCCCACATTGTACTGGCAACGTTATGTGTAACTTAACCAAAACACAACAAACCCACAACGTTGGATTTACATTGTGGGTTAGCTGGGAATCTACTGAACAGGCAGAGCCATCAGTCAATCAGATGTCAGATAATGATAACAGTAGAAAATGAACATAAAGCCATAAACTCCCGAAAGACCACACATACGGGACTCGTCTGCCTCTCTGTGTTCCGCCTCCATTACACTTTATTTCCCCATCATCGATCATCACGAGCGTAGCTGCTTATCTTGTTTTCGGCTCTATCAGCGCTGTCATCTTTTTAAAGTCTATTTTAAGAGCTCTATACATCTCTGCTGTGACTGGCTCTCGTGGTTTGGCTGGAGCTGCTGATAAGGATGTACAACCGACTGCTGAATCAAACCTCTGGCTTCGCGCATTAGACTGTCACATCACAGTTTCTTTCAGAGCTCGTGGGCCGATCGATCAGCTAGTTAGCGCAATTAGCGTAGCAACCTCCGGCATGGTGATTGTGTGATTGTACTGCACAAACCAGTAGAAAAAAAATGATTATGCCTCAATGTGACGGCTACATGGAATTAATCTATAAAACACGTCATAACCTGCACCTGTCCATCTTCAATATACAAAATGATCAACATCATCATATGCATCTTAATAAATTGTATTTTAAATAGCATTTGTTATTTTATCACTACATGTTTTGTGGAATTATCTAATAAATGATCATGAGCCAGTGTGAAGTCCCAACTCTCACAGTCACGAGGGAGGCAGAATTATCACGACGGCCACATTTCTGGACACTATCCAGCACAGCTGAACGCTGGAAGGGGCCGCGGGGTCAGTGTGGGTCCATAGACAGCACTTCCAGATAAAGCCGTGTGAGAAACACAGCACTTAGAATCGCTGCGTCCGCACATTATCACAAAGAAAGAGAGTGCAGAGAAGAGAGCGAGAGTGTGTGGAGACACCGCTTAACAATGCAATATACGCATCTCTGCTGCTTGTTTCCCTGATAATAACTGTGTGATCAGTCGCAGTTCACAATTTAATGTGGTATTTACTAGGAATGTCACGATACAACATTTTATCTTCCGATACGATATTGATATTGCAGCCTTCAGTACTACTACTAACCAATACTGATATAAATCTGATACAATAATCAGCACAAAACATGAATACTTTTACCTTTTACATTGTGTGCAATGTATGAAAGGGTAGATCAAACTGAGAACAAATGTCAGCAACAGTAAGGGAAAAACTACCAATTTATTATCTATTGCTTGCATAATTTTTAACCTTTTACATAAAAATATATAAAAAAAGAATTTAAGAATGAGGACAATAGGCTGATGAACATGCTTCAATGGTGCAAAATAAATTCCTGTAACAAAATAAATTTAAATCTGTAAAAACTTGTAACAAAATAATTGTCTTAGACTCTTTTTAAATAAATGATTAAATAATATTATGAAATGATGTTCTAAATATCAACTCCTCTTTTGGAAAATCCAGCTGCGGGTGTGTGCGTGTGAGGATTGCTTGTGTGGTCGTGCGTGTGGGTTCGTGGAAGTGTGTGTACAAGTCATCACAGCCGGAGGAGACGAGGCCGCATCACAGCCGGAGGAGACGAGGCCGCATCACAGCCGGAGGAGACGAGGCCGCATCACAGCCGGAGGAGACGAGGCCGCATCGCTTGGAGAAGTGTCATTTCACCAGGACGGTTGTTCGAACATTCAGCGTCTTTGCGTTGGTCTCGGACCAAGAAAAGCGCTATACAAATGAACTTGAACTTGAACTTATTGTGCGTGATCGTGTGCGTGCGTGCGAGGGTGTGCTGCGATCGGTTGGGACCCCGAAGCTGAGCGACAGGTGGCCCCTTCGGTGGTGGGACGTGTCACACGGTTTGATGAGTGCTGTGCGTTGTCACTAGAGGGTGTTGTTCGGGTTTGCTGTGTCCATTTGGGTTGCTGTGAACTTGCACCTCTCGGCGTAACCAGTCGGTCGACGGTGGGGTATCCACCGGCCAGCACGCAGTGTACGGTTGTGTGTATGTGTGTGTTTTAGCGGTTTTAAAGTGTGTGTACAAATATTTAATAAAAACTTTTTGTACCGATTCCCTATCCGCGTCTCCTGCTCATTGGGGTACCGAACCGGTGTGTCCGATTAGACCACACAAGAGGTAGGTTAAGGTCATTGCTGCCGGTTCGGTTGCCACCTCCACACTCACAGGAGGCGGACCTTGCTACAAACATATAGCTTTACTCTCGTCACACTGTGTGTGTGTGTGTGTGTTTGTGCACGTGTGCTAATGGTCCTAAACACGAGTAATGAAAAAGAGTGAAACCCAGACATGTTCGTGAATTTATAAACCCCGCCACGAACAGGACGTAGAACGAGGACGCCTGGTCACCCTATTTAGCTCAGTGGTCTTGCTAAAGTCCTTGTGCAGAGTTTTATTGGGACATCCCTAGTATTTACAGAGACCTACACTCAGTCCCATAAAATTTCGCAAGACTACTAATTAGTAAAAAGCATCATGGCGCTTGTGAATGATGAAAAGAACAGAGGAAAAAGAAACTACCACCAGTGTCAGTCAGAATCAGCATCAAGCTTCACTTATGCTCATGGCAGGTTGAAAATGCTGCTAGGTCTTACTTGGGAGAAAACCTGCCGTATGAACTTTTCTCATGGGAGCGTAAGGAAAAGGTTGTAGAGAGTGGCTTCACAGAGAGGCAAAGTGACACGTGTTGCTTCAAGATAGGAAGCAACGTGCCGAAAAACCACCTGGCCTCTTTTTATCAAACCCAAAAGTGCGACAAAATACCCGAGCAAGCTTCTCACAAACAGATGCGTCAAATCGGTGTGATGGGCTGGTTTGTTAGTGTTAGCGAGCCCCCCGGCCCCTGGTTCACACCTTGTCTGCTGCCAACAGAAAACTCGGATCAGATCACCAAAAATACTTGACTCACAAATGTCATACAAAAGGAATGACTAGAAGCAAAAATGCGGTGGATAAAACCCCAATGGGAATGAAACAACACAGAACATCTGAGATGGATTCTAGATGACTGAGCATGAGATGGTGAAGCTGGCAGAGATTCTGTCCTCTAGGTCAAACGATCGCGTGAATCGTGACAACTACATTTATTAATTTTCATAGAAAAAAAAATCATTTAAAAAAAAAAATCATATCATTTTGAAGTTTTAATCATTGTGATATCTATATAAAACATTTTCTGTAGAAATATTTTCTGAAACTCAGTTTACTCAAGATTCAAGCGAAGAAATTCACCTCAAATCACAATGTGCAGAAGAGCATACCATTCTATGGTCATACTCACAGTCATGAAAGCCATTGACATTGTCCAGAACAGAAGATCAGCCGCTCATGATTAAAATTTCACTTGCACATAAACACGGACGCTCTTCTCAACAAGCAGCTTCATACATGTGCGCGGATGGGGACAAAGGGATTGGGATGGGGGTATGTAGAGGTAATGGATTAAGAAAAAAGTACACATTTTCACCGGCTCTTAAGTTTCTGAGTGTGTTTAGTATTTAAACCGGTATGACATCAAACACACAATATATTTAAAACTCTGGGCTGCGCATTCATCTTCTTTACGAAGACTCTCCACACTTAATAACAGAAGAGCACATAACGGGCCTCAGGGAGAGCCAGCTATTAATATCCACATTCACCACACGTGTGTAAGACCAAGCAAACTCTCATGCGTGTATGTGATCTCCTCACAAACTTAATGACGCTTATATAACACACACACACACACACACACACACACACACACACACACACACACACACACACACACACATCTGGTTCTTTTAAGAAAAAAGCATCAAAACGCAAGCAAACAGATGTTGTTACAGAGATGGTCATTACACATAAGCTATTAAAACACAAACACACACACACACACACACACACACACACACACACGCACTTGTGCAAAACAGACAAATGTACACACAGACTCAGTTCAGACTCAGACTTACTTAACACACGCTAATAGCCATAGTCTTAACACCCACAAACAATGAACAAAATGGCATTTTCACACAGTGGCTTTGAGACATTCTGTAACTGTGAAAAGGGCTTTACAAATGCACTGAGCACAAACACACACTGATGCGTTTCATCTTGCCGTCCATCACTTGTCTCTCTTTGTTTCTGCCGGTGACCAGCAGATCTCCAGTCTCACTTTCAATCTGTCTGTCTGTGCGTCACACACTCACTCTCTTTACAATACATACGGTTGCAGACTGAAAGTATCTAAGGATGAATGAAGGCTTCTATGTAAAAACCATACCACAATATCAATAAATCTTTCTTGCGTCAGATCCTAAACTGCCTTCCAACGGAAATAGTTAAGGACAAAATAGCAGCAAAAAGTCTTAGTGTGGCCCACATTTCCAACAACAATACACAACATACACGATTCTTCTAAACAACACGATTCTTTATCATCTGTAAAGTAAATTCTTGCCGCTTTCCGGTTATAAAAACTAATTTTGCTGGCGTGATTCAGAGGAAGCGTTCCTGAGGCCTTCATTTGCGTGATAACACTGGACTTGTTATTTTATTCATGGCTGTTTCTCTCTCACGGCCCATGCAGCATCACCGGAGATTAATGTCAAACCCTCAAAGGCTGCAGTATAACACCGGCCTGGAAACGTCAATTCCGTCCATTAATAAACAGCGGCGCACTCACTGATGTGGGTAAAGCGTGAGACACGGACTGTCAGTCACACCAGCCTGACATCTGCGGCCTTCTCCTTCATCCCGAACATCAGCCCATCACTCATCACCGAAATATGGCGGCTCTGATGCCCTGCTGGTCTGGGTCTGTGCGCTGACAGATCCAGGACAGTGTGGGACCGGATGGTTGCTGGTAAATGCTGGTGCTTATGGTCTGAGTGGAGGAGTGATGATGGAGAGACTCGAGGCTGCTGTACACAAGTCAGATACATAAAGAACCATTTTGTGTCTATATAGTTGAAGCAGATACGATTTTGTGGGTTAGAAGAGATGCTGCAAACTCACAGATGCACATTTGTGACGTGAAGGTTGAAGTTTAAGCCAGAAACTTCAAATGACCAGTTTTTAAACAACTACAATCTGTCTCAATGATGTAACTCCCTCAGAGACAGACAGACAAACGAAAGAGAGACAGAAACAATACTGTCACATCCATCAACGAAATCTTCAGTGATACCACACAGTGTCAAAACATCTTAATGAACACAATCGACAAACAGCAAGAGAAAAGATTGTTCAGCATCAGAATCAGAAAGGGATTTATTCGCCAAGTGTGGGCAAGCACACAAGGAATTTGTTTAGACATGCTCCTGGTACATACACACATACAAGGAAAAGGTGATTTACAGATATACACTTCTATACAATCATGTAATGTATGTACGGATATACACTATATAAATTCTGGTATGAACATAAGGTGGCAAGTTTCACAGTGGTGAAGCAGAACAGAAGGTTGTGCTGTGCAGTCCGGAAAAGGTTCATTGCTTGACTGTTCAGGGAGGAGATGGCATTAGGTAAGAAGCTGTTTTTGTGTCTGGCTGTTTTGGTGTTGGAGGATCTGTAGCGTTTTCCGGAAGGAAGGAGGGACGGTTGTGTCCAGGGTGTGAGGGGTCTCAAATGACCTTTCCTGCCTGTTTCTTCAGGTTCAAGTTAAAGTTCAAGTTCTGCGCATTTGTTTGGTACTTTTCATAGTTTTAACTGTTTCAAAGCGCACGTGTGAATATGTAAGAGAATTGTTGCTTTTTATTCATTTGATCATCTGGTTGTTGGTGTTAAGTACGTAAATGGCTATGATTATGACAAGACAAAGACAAAGACCTTCTTCACCCTGGCAGTGTAAAGGTCCTGTAGGTTGGGAAGGTGCACACCAATAATCCGTAAGCTGTCCCAACAGCCCGTTGATGTCTTCTTATATCTGATTTACTGGCTGCACCGAACCAGACAGTTATATAAGAGCTCAGGACTGACTTTTTACGGCGGAGTAACATTGTGCCATTGAGAATGAGTTTTACTTAAAGTCCATGTTGTTATCGAAGTACAGGTAGAACATTAGATTCTGCGAAGAGAGACTGCTCAGCAAAGTTAATATTTATCACCATCTTGTGAGAGTTTACAGAAGATAAGTGATGCTAGAAATCATCACACAAGTTAAAAGCATCTCTGGTAAAACAGAGCAAAGATGCGCTGATGCTGGAAGCCACGCATTGACAGAGATCTGCATTAATGCCTTTGCAATCGATGTTCATCCTCTTTTACTTTTATCCCTCCATCGCTCCGGTTTCTTCCTCTTTTCTGTCCTCTGGCAGTGTCAATGGTATAATCTTCAGTCAGACAGCAGGTCATTAGAATCAGCTCAGACTCGGTTGTCGCTTTGCTCACTTTCTGTCTGTCCTCTCTCACTTCCTTGTCAACTACCATGACAGCAGCAGAAAATACTTTCATGCAAACGCACATGTCCATGCACTTATGTTTTATGCATTCACACTCTGCAGAGAAACACACTCTCACTTGTAGTCTCCCTCTCTCGCTGGCTCATTCACTGTCGCCCTCTCTCTCTTTATGTTTCTCTCTCTGTCTTCACCTCTCTCTCTCCTTTTCGCTCCCTCTCTCTCTCAGAGAAAAAGAGATATGGACGGGCTGGATAGGAAAAGACATACATAAGATTGATTCTGTCATATTAAACTACGGCACTCAGACATTTACTAAGTGCACTTATATAAATTCCTAAAAGTATTATCTTAAGGTATATAAAAAAAATAGTAATAAGTTCCTAATGACTTCCGCATGTTCTGCATGATGTATCACAATCTACATGACACGTTTTTGTCTAGTCAAAGTCAAGATGAAAGCTAATAAATATGAAATTATAGAGCTTGAAAAGTCAAGACTATCTTTTTTAATGCTCCTACAAATCACAGGCCAGCACATCATCACATCTGCATCATAACCCAGTTACATCGCGTCTAGAAGCGGATAAGGTCTGCTCTCCACTTAGTTAGAGAAGAACCTTGACTGCAGGTCTCTGTCATTCTGGAGAAAAGATTGGTCTGCTGTGAGACTCGCAGAAAGAAAATCTAGGCCGAGAATCTGTGCGACACACCTAACACGTGAAAGAACTGTCCCATGAAACACACTTTCTCCGCTTTCATTAGCAGTTCTCCAGTGACCCACTTCCTGGACATGAAAAGCAGTTAGAGTCAGTCGGATGAGATTCTTCAAGGCCTTGGAGTAACAAATAATTGAACTAGAATAAACTAAAGTTTATTTAAAAAACACTCTAGTAACTGTTTGTAACTGTGTATCTGCAGCTGTAACTGTTGACACATAAATCCATTCGTAACCAAAATTCTGTGCAAACACCCAGACACACACACACACACACACACACACACACACACACACACACACACACACACACACACACAGACAGAGCATTAGGAAATCAAAAACAAAAGCAGTAATTAGAACCGTAAATCAATGCTCAGAATTATTGAAGAGGAGAGTGAGAAGTAGGACACGTGTGTTTGCTAATCTCACATTTTCTGTGTTACTGGAGATAAAGCAGCTCATCCGTCCAACAAAAACGCAGCTGCTCACATTAATATATCCGCACAAATCAGATTCTTGGTGGAGCACCAGATTGATAAATCAATTTAAACAACAACATAGTATTTAGACCCCATTAAAATGAAGCAAGGGAAAGCCTCAGCGTTCACAAGCGTGCCACATCACAATAGATTATGCTGATATTACAGAACACACCACATAATGTTTTAAGCTCTGCTGCGTTTTTTTGGGTTGTACTATTGAACCACTTACATTTTAAAGATGCATTAAGGCTTCTTTTTTTAACAGAGAATGAAAAAGTGGGATTATTTCCTGTGGATATGAGATGGTTTTCTGAGAAACATTATCTGAGTGGACTGACATGACCACTGCATACGCTTGTTCAGAATTAGATTACACTAACAGAGCATTAAAAGATCATAAAACCCACCCCAGTAATAGAAAGATATCAGCCTGCAGAACTTCTGTCGGGGAACTACATTTCAATAGGACTTTGTGAAGAATGAAGGACTTCAGTGTCTTGATGGAACTGGCCACACGCAGCTATACCTTAATCCAGAAGCACACCACAGGAAAGCATACTGAGGGAAAGTGGCCAGAATAGTGAAATCAGTCGGATCAGAACCACAGCAGCAGTTGACTCTGCATTTGATCAAACAGTGGGGTGAGAACACACACTCACACATACACAGTGGAAAACCTAAAGGACATGTTTGTTGTGGAACGTGGAGACCATGTTTAGACTGGCACCAGTGAGCCGGGTTCTCCCCTCGCTTTCTGTCTGAGGGTTTGTTTTTTTTTTGTCTGCAGTCATAGCCGTCAACTTACCACCAATGATCAACATGGGCTTTGAGACAACTGTAACTGTGAAAAGCTCCCTACAAATTCAATGAACTTGAACGTATTGGTCTGGAATTTGAACCTGAAATATTTTGGTTGTAGTCCAACTCTTTAACCATAAGGCCAACTGCTTAGATAAACGCTTGGATACGCACTTGATGGCACCCCTGTAAAGCTGAAGAAGACGACCAAAGTCTTTAGCAATCCCTTGTTGACCTTGAGCTGAAAACTGTATCTCCAATTGTTTAGCCAAGTTTAAAACTCTTAGATCAGGTTTCTGCTCAGAAGATCTCTGGACAATTTCGCACTGAAGAAACTGTGACAGTTGTTGTGGGCCCACTGCAGGGGAGTGGGCATTTAATTGATTTTAAAAGCACATGAATTTTGGGGTTTCAGAGACCACCAAGTTCTAATGAGGGGCCCTGAGGACCAACACTTGCTGATCTGCATGACTGTTTAGAAAACACTAGACCTCTACATCTCTACCTCGTCCTTGCACACCAGCCCGATGATGATGGAGCACCATTGATGGTTAGCTGTTGAATGCACAGGTGCTGAACAGTTGTAGGTCAGTAATGATGACAATAAAAGCAACAGGTCTGAAAGCTTTAGAAGAAGGAAAATCACTTCTCGCCATGAGTCTTGACATCAGTGCTTTCTTGGTCTCTTACCAGGGCCATAAAATAATCCAATTACAACATTTTGACAACCGGAGACTTAATTCGGATTGTGATCGACAGCTGTTGGTGTTCGGAACGCTTTACTGAAGGAAAATGGCCATCACTTACAGAGACTTCCACACAAGGCCAAAATGCTGTAGCCTCGGACCACACAGGGTATTGATGACCACCTGTGGCCTGGAGTTCTTCTAACCATGTACTGCAGTTGTCTGTAACGCGACAGTGACTCCTGTCAGGCAGTTCATTTCTGTCTTCGCACTTTCCCAGACACAGTTTTGTCACAGCCTCTTCGTGATGCACTACGCTGACATTTACTTTCTCCTTCTCCGCTTCATTTTTCAAGCGGACACGCTTCCCTCTGGCACATTGGCTTTTTCATCCAGCTGCCCGATGTGGCTCCAAAAAAACCTTTCCTTACTCTAAATGCCACCTTCTCCAGCTCAGACAAGTAAAACAATCAATGTGGAAGAATACAGCCATCGGCTTTCCTTTTTCCCGCCATCCTTTGTGGCCTTTGAAAAAGGGGGGATGGAAATTTAAAGGTGAAGAGAGTGGAGTTTGTACTACACTTTGACTGCAAGCGGTGTAGGGTTTGCCACAGTGATCACATACATGAAGCTGTAATCTCGGAAAGATTTTCAACATGATGAAAAGCAAATTAAGAAGTTTAGCAAAAGTTCCGTACTGTTTCACTCAGGCATCTGCTGTGTTTTGGGGAATTTACTGATCAGAAAATGTATCTATGTTCTCCAGGGACGACTGAAAGCTAACCAAAGCAGCGAGTGATGTTCTGCTGGAATAACACCAGGTCGCTAACATCAGCCTCTTACGCAGAGATTTTTAATAAAACCTGCAGTGACAAAGCTGTCTGGATCGGGTCAAGAAAAAAGTATTACGCTGAAAGAAGATCATGGTACAATTTACTACTTAATTGGCTTTCTTAATTTCCATACCACAATACAGAAATCCTCTGCACTGGACCAGAAGTCAGTAAAAAACCATTATCATTATTAGCGTACAAACGCAACATTATCAACAAAGCAAACAATCAGAATCCGGATACGTCTGTCGAGTGGAACAGGATCGGTGAGATTGTAGTGTCAGCGTTTGAGAGGCGCAGACGAGCCATCAGCATTAGGACTTCAGAAGATTTTTAGTTTATTAAAGGATGGGTGACGTAATCCAGCTCACAGACAAGCGGTGGATCCGTCTAGTCCGTATCTGAACTTACAGACTCTGAACACACTGATTAAACCCTTACGTTAACCATTCATTATTATTACAATTTTTCACAAAACAACTGAAAAAGACAGTTTGTGAACATTGTTCATCTTCACTAAAATCCCCATGCTTTTTAATAGGAAAGATTATGTACACGCAATAAAAAAAAAAACAAGTGTGTTTAAAGCTTAGTATTGTGGACAACAAAACAACAGAAAGTCTGCACAAGTCGGACATGTCTAAGGTGACCTGGCAAGTCTCTCAGCAATTAGCTTAAATGCAAGTCATCGACTAACAGAACAACAGCCCGTGCCATAAGCAACTGATAAAGACACTGACATGAAGAGAGACAGAGAGAAGAGTATCGTTGGTATACACCGACCAACTTTCTTATTGATCATGCCAGATCTTGTCTGATCATTCCAGAATTCCCTGGCCTGGTTATTAGATGAGATGTTCACAGAGTGAATTTGACACGGAAAATCTCGCGTTTGGATGTGAGGAGTATTGTTTCTTCACGACAAGAAGAACAATGGACCATAGCTTTCCTTTCCTCTCCATGCCTCTCTCTTTTGCTCTCTCTCTCTCTCTCTCACACACACACATACAGACAGTGTAGTTTATGTTTGATGTCTTAAATGACAGACACAAACTGACCCGAGTCTGGACTCCAGACTTCATAGTGGCGGCTTTAGTTTTAGATTTAGAGTCACTGATTCAATTAATTGTACTCAACTGAACGCCACCATTACGCATCAATCCAAGCGGTAAGTGGAAAACTGCAGAAATTAGCATTCATAATCAATAATTATTGATACAAAAGACATTTAATTAAATTAGCAGAGAAAGAGATAAGATAGAGAAACTGGTAAAGCTTGAAATTAACACATGCACATCTTTTTAAATACTGTATTATAACACTACAGTGCCATGAGTATTAGTGAATTTTAAAATATCAGGAAGCCAGCATTGAATGTATATTAACTGTGGTATGTAGTGGGTATTATGTATGCAATTTTACTGTAAACCTGTGAAGTTTGACGGTGCTGTTTGCTCATTATCCAGGCTGTTGTTAGCTGCCGCTTGTCCTCTGACCTGCCCTTTCAGCTTTAATAGCCATTACTCAAAGGGTGATCGATCTGGGATTCGAGTACAGACATTTTTTCAGAATTAAACACACAACACTTGGAGATTCTAAGGCTGGATCATTTCAACAAGATTTCATGCAAAAACAGATGTGAAACTGTCACGTTAGTGAATCGAAGACATTTAATCATGGTGAGGTTTTGCTGATCATGCTGCGGTTTCACTTTTTATTTTCGAAGCCCACCCTTCATTTCACAAGACAAAGAAACGTGTTTTGTTAATCTGCTGAAACAAAGAATCAAACCACAGACATTACACTCAGACACAAACACACAGACACACACTGAAGAAGTTGTCAGTTTAAAACGCACACTGCATCCCGGCATGAGGGGGTCTGTGTCTTGCTCAAGGTAACACTGTTACGACCGGGATTAGAACCTGCAACACTGCAATACCACACCTTTCAGTCTCAGGGTATCTGCTCTGTAACATAATGTATCTACACATAGTGGAGACACACATAATAATTGTCTTTTTCCTAATTCAGCATTTAAGAACCCTTTTTTGTTTTCTGTAGAAAATATAAACAGTGACCCATTTTCAATCTGAGCTTTTCTATTTGTGATCATCTCACATATAAAGATCCTTCAGAAATTGTTCACTGAATTGTTGTCCTTGCAATGAAAGAGTCTTTTTATGTTTGTGGTACGCTTTCTTGTGCTCGCAAAAGGGTTAAACTACGTTCTTCTGCTTGCAGATTGCTGATTTTGAATTACGTCTTTTTTTAAAACTGCAAAAAAAAAGCAAAAATTATTCATTATATCAAATTCAGAGCACAGCGTAAATTGTCCCATTATAACCGGCTCTACCTCTGCTGTGCTCCTCAGGCTGTGGAGTGGAGATCCTCCTGGTGCTGTGTGGTTTAGAGCTGACCCAGACCTGTCCACGCCACTGCATCTGCTATGACTCTCCTAGCACCGTCAGCTGCCAGGCCCACAACTTCCTGGTGGTTCCAGAGGGAATCCCTGCCCAGAGCGAGCGAGTGTTTCTGCAAAACAACAAGATCCAGCGGCTGCTGCAGGGCCACTTCAGCCCCACCACAGTCATGCTCTGGCTCTACTCCAACAACATCTCATACATTCAGCCTTCCACCTTCACAGGCTTCTCCCGTCTGGAGGAGCTTGATCTGGGAGACAACAAACATCTCCGCGTTTTGGCCTCGGACACTTTTCAGGGCCTGACTCGGCTCCATGCTCTCCATCTCTACCACTGTGGCCTCGTCAGTCTGCCAGCTGGATTATTTGAGGGTCTGCATAACCTGCAGTACCTCTACTTACAGGTCTGTTGGGCTTTTACAAAGAAAAATCACGCTTTTAAACCAAACATAGTGAATAGACAGAAGGACAGACATATGGATAGAAGACAGACTTGTCTGCAAGGTAGAAAAAAACAGATAGACAGATTCAGAGAGATGAACACAGAATTGGTATTTTCCCTTCTTGCTATTTTCTCAACATTATTTCACAGTAAATACGAATCAATCACAGCAGAACAAGCGACTCTTCACAGCAATTCTCAGCAATGTTTCTAACATTCAACAATCATTTCATCATACATCAGCAGAGGTTATAGATGCTCTTTAACAACATATTTAACAAACATTCTGCCCACCAGAAGGTCTCCAAAAGGGGGTCTTAAAACGGGTCTTTTCATAATGTTTCTGTTTTATTTTTATTTGAATCTGAAGAAACACCGGACAAATTGTTGCATTCCAAATAGAAGTTACAAAGCCAGATGAAGAAGAGGCAGCAACAGCAGCTTAAAATAAAGTGACAAGATATCAACACGACTATCCTAACCAGAGACTTGACTGTACTCGTAACCGACCAGACTCATTTACTCAGACATATGACTGATTCTTGGCATTTTTAAGATCTTAGTTTTCACATTGTCTATTACTGATTAGACTGTTGTTTTTCCATTTCACAGAACAACCGTCTGGAGTTTTTGGAAGACGACATGTTCATTGACCTCCTGAACCTCAGCCATCTATTCCTGCACGGAAATCGCCTATGGAGCCTTCACCAGAACACTTTCCGTGGTCTGGGCACCCTGGACCGCTTGCTGCTCCATGAAAACCAGCTCCAGTGGGTTCACCAACACGCATTCCATGACCTGCAGCGCTTGACAACCCTTTATCTGTTTAACAATTCTTTAACGGAGCTGCCAGCCGAGAGCTTGGCACAGCTCCCGACGCTAGAGTACCTTCGACTCAACGACAACCCTTGGGAGTGCGACTGCAAAGCCATGCCTCTTTGGGATTGGCTACGGCGCTTCCGTGGCTCCACCTCTTCGTTGGTGTGCGTGGCTCCACCAGAGTTGGCAGGAAAGGACTTAAAACGCGTGTTGAAATTGGAGCTGCCATCTTGTTCCGCATCCGAATCGCTGCATCACAGCAAAGCCAGCAGCCAGGGGGATGTGGGCGTCTTGCTAAAACAAGACCACCACCAGCGATCGCACAACCATCATCATCCTCATCTTCCACACCAGGATCAGCACTACCCCACCTCACCATCGGTCCACACTCGCGCACCAAAGTCAGGCCGAAGCAGAAACTGCACAAGGCACCGCGGCCGAAAGGGCAACAGTCAGAATGAAGTGTTCAACCTGAAGGAATCAGCAAACAAGGGGCCTGATGATAAATATGAGTCTTCGAGACCCAGGCGAAAGAACAAGTGCGTCCCGCGGACTTCAGTGCGGCCCCCTAGCGGCGTGCAAAGCCAGAACAGCAGGGCGGCGCCACTCTTGGCACCTGGTTTCATCATCCTGTTTTGCTTATCGGTGCGTCTCACTGCCTTTATTTTGCGCTGAGCCGATGGAAGACCCTGTAAGGGTTTTAGTGAAAACTCAGCCCTCTGTCTGCTCTGTCTGTGTTTGTGTGTCCTGGAGTGTGTGGGACATAGGCAGAAGACTTGTACAGAGTCACAGGTCTGGAAATGAACCCAAAGTGAAAACAAACTGGGTTCTGTGCGGCCGGAATGAACAGGTTCTAATTGTTAAATAACAGCCATTTGCACTTGGGTCTACTGCTGCAAGATATCAGGATCTACAATTACATATTTGAAAATGGCAATATAATTTACCACGTATGAAGAAATGTTGAAGTTTTGTTTCAAAGCATTTCTGCTCCAAGTTTGCTTACAACAGGTAGTGACAAGTTATTAAAACTGAAAAAGAGTAAAAAAAAAAAAAGGCTACAAAATATATTTTAAATTTTTTTATAAAATGTAATTTGACCAAAGCACCAATATAGTCACACGTCCTTGTTTACGAATTGGATTCTTCTAATTGGCCAGACACAGTGACATGCCGTGTCTTAATGAGTGGCTCACTGAATTATTGCAGTTAATACAGGCTACTGCAAATATTTGTACACATTACATAGCGATGTCAATAAACTTCCTGTGCAGCCCTACGTGAGACATGTTCAATAAAAAGCCATCAGCATCATTAACACACAGTTCTGTGCACACGTTGTGGTCACGCTCCGGCATTAAGACCTATCAGGCCCCTTCACTGGCCTTTAACCCATACACAGACGGCGGCACTGCGGGGGCTTAGCCAGCAAACATTTACTCAGACGTGCCCAGATCTGCTGCGCTACGTGTTAGCTTCTCAACAGTTTCTGTGGGAGTTGTTATCGGCAGCTCCAGTGCCTAACAAAACACAAGGAAAAGCTCTTTTGTAAGCACACAAAAGACTTTATGTTGAAGGATTACTGAACATCTATTGTTTTATTTGCAATAATTGCACAAAGCTGTTTTACATACTGCCCTGGCAAACAGTGACAAGATTAGCATGCTAATCCAACAACACCAAACTTTCATTTCTCTCAAGCTGCTATGTTGATGATTTTAAGGCTAATAAGAAGGAGGTGAGTGTTGATCAGAGTGTGTGCAAAATTGCAAGTTTGGGTTTGTGCTTGTTTGTTGACTGTATTCGGAAAGCAGTGTCATAAAGGTCATGAAGTGAAGTATGTTATTTTACACAACTCATTATTGACAGTGTATATACGTACAGTGGACAGAATGTGAAAATACAAATTTGGTTCCCAGCTTGAAAAAAGTGTGCCGGCTTTCATGACATCTGCACTGCTGGACTTTTGTGGACTTGGAGTGTTCTGGCCACTTTGTAAAGCAACGAGCCAAAGTGAGACATGAATAAAAAAAAATATTGTTAGACAAAAATTGGAAACAAATGAACTAAGAGAAAATTTATATTTCTACAACGTTAAATCCAATCGGAACTCACATTCCAAGAAAAAGAAAAAGGCATCTTCAGCTAGACTGAAACTTGCATCTTCTGTTGTCTCTTACACTCCTACAAATTAATATTCACCTGGAAAACTGAAACCTAGAAGGTTGTAAGCATTTCTTTCAGAATATTGTGCACATTTTTAAGCCGGAAACTTTATATTTTGTATTCATTTTATTTTGCAATGTTTGTAGTTTGTCTGTTCTCCGCAGTTTCTCCCTTTCTCGTCCACCATTCAGAAACACGAGCAGACTCGGAAGCTCTTTCTAAAGAACAATAAAGCCAAATTTGGTTGAACGGCTGATGGATTGTGTTTTCTGTTTATGCAAATGAATGATGAGCTGTTGACATGAGAGATCACGCAGAAGAGAAAGGCACTCATGGCATTAAATTCACCGTTCAAACATTACAAATCCAATGGGTTTGTTTGCGTAAGCCTTCTCTCAGATGTCAGTGAAACCAACAGCGGGCTTAAACGCTTCCACATACGATCCCCGTCTTTCTCTCCATCTAAACACATTCATCAAGATCAGGATAATTCTTAATGGTTCATTTGAGGTAAGAAACATCAATTTGGTTCTCCTGCCCTGGTCCTGATGAGGATCCTGATGAAAACCAGTCCAAGCTCAAAAACACTATCTAGTCTTGTATTCCTTCTTCAAAAGCAGGCGCTTTACTGAATGAAAACAATATTTTATTAAATCACAATTTCGTCCTGCCAGCGCCAAAGTTGTCCATCCCATGTTTAAGAGGATAATGTGATATATACATCATAATAAATAGGTATCAGAAAGAGAAAAGCAAGTGAGTGAATATGAACAGAGTTTGTGAGCTGGTTTCAATCATAAATCAGCTCTTCTCAAGCTCCTGTGCTGTATAATCCTTTTATCCTGCTTATTTACTAATTCAATTGCTTTTCCAGAGAACAAGGACACAATGCGTGACAAAACTGAGGAAAACCAGATCATCCAGGTGAGAGAACAGCACGGCTCACAGGAGGGGGATGGTACTGCTGCTCATACGGAGCACTAACACCCTGACAGAAGAATGAAATCTAGTTCAAGTTCAAGTTCATTTATATAGCGCTTTTCTTAGTCCGAGACCAACGCAAAGACGCTATGTGGAAAAAGTCTGTAAACACATTAGGAAACAGGGCGGGACCTGCACCACATCAGAGGCATTGAGAACAGCCGGCGAGGTTCGCCAAGAAACCATAAAAGCACGCACATCCGGTTGTCGGTGGATTGCCTGCGCGTCTTGCTGGCGTCCTTCTACCCAAATTGAATCTATTTATTCGCATTTCATAATAAATCAGTGCCAATATAGTGCCAAAAAGATTTGCGAGCGAGAAACCTCGAAGCTCGCAAATTGAACTGAGCGTCTTAATGTTGTTAATGTTAATTTGGTGATGTGTACTTTTCTGTTCCCCCTCTGGATCGAAGTGGGTTGGCCCAATCAGTTTAGGCGGGAAATCTTTAGAAGCCAGTCCTCTTTGATTGAGAGGGAGGTTAGGTTGGGAGGTTGTTTGGTTGTATGAGTTCTGACGGTTGAACCAAGTACAGATTTCGTTTTATTTTTCTTTTTGTAAGTCCTTGTCTTTTTTTCGTAATACATTTTCATCATCGGATGATTGGCATCTGTGTGGCTCCTACACCAAGTATTTGTCATGTCTAATTCATACGTTGTTAATAATGAATAAAGGTCTTATTCATGCTTAGTTAATGCTAAATAAGGTTTAGTTATTATAAAGTGCTATCAAAAAATTTAATGTAAATGTAAAATGGGGGTGGTGTTAAATGGCAAAAATTTAACCACTTGTGTTTCACATAACCTATACACATCCAGTTCATCACACTCTTATTTCTCACCCAGGAAAGATGTTTTATTCTTCAGATGTTTTAACTGACTTAATTGTCTAAAAGTTGCCTGAAATTAAACTACACTGCAAATACACAAAAACACTGACAGTCAACGATACCAACTCTGAATTGCTGTTTGAGCTGGGGAGACTTTCAGTTTTAGATTTGGTTCAGGTGATCCTCTTTAATCTGCAAATAAAAGCCTTCAAAATATTCTTCTGCAGACGGACCATGTACATTCTGTTGCTCAGAGCAAGGAATAAAGCGGATGATTGGCTCGTTCTGTTTAATAAACAGCTTGTTAATAAATAAATGCTGTGTCTCTAATGAGGATGTAAATAAAAGCACATTTATTAGAGCTCGTTATGACAGGGAATGTCAAGGTGAGGACCCAAATGCGATGAGGAAGTCTTTTAATGAACTCTCAAATAACAAACAGTGTCTCATCCAAATAAGGTCCGCAGGAAAAGGGAAAAAAATCCAACAGAAGACATTGGTCACTGCACTTGGATGAATGAGGGAGACTGCAAGCACAATGAAAACATCCACAACCAGCAGCGTGACAGGTGCGACAAGACGGTGTTCTGAAAATTCTTCCTACAGCTCAGAAGTTCCTACACTGATGTCACTGATCAGCTGTTCCTAGCTAGCGCACTGCGCAAGCGCATTAAAACACGTCAAAACAGAATACTAATATAAATAACTACAAAATATAATAACATGTTACGATTATCTTGTGTACTGTTATAAGTGTCCGTGTTCATGCACACAAAAAAATCAAGGTACAGAAATGGACCTTTAAAGGTACAAAAGCTTTGTCGCCCCAGCTGTACCTTTTGTAGGGTCCAATTCTGTACCTTTGACAATGGTACAATTTTGTACCTTTGCATCTGTACCTCTAAAGGACCATATTTGTACCCCTAAAAACTAAATCGTACCTTTATATCAAGGTACAAAAATGTACCCACTGGAAAGGTACAGCATAGGCACCTAAAAAGGAACCGCTGGA
>SOMO01000018.1:348435-376217 GCA_028128575.1 Paedocypris carbunculus | reverse complement strand
TGACCATCTTTCTCCTGTTGAGAAGCTTTTGGTTCTGTTCTTCTCTCTGATGATTCCACCAGGCCGTTTTTCTTTTTGGAGAATTGTTTTAACAATCTGCAAAGTTGCAAAGCACGATTAACCACCGAAACAACTGGAGAAACATTCTGAGAGTGTAATTGTCTAGTCAAATGTATTGGTGCATTAAAAGATTTTTAACCTTAAATGTGACTCTTATTACATGACAAAATATAAACCAAAACCAGGCGTTGACTTTCTACGATTCTTTTGAAACACCGGCAGGAGTAAAATTGATACTCTTTTGGCGCGCGCGCGCAAACACACACACACACATACACACACGCGCGCGCACAAACAACCGCGCCACATGCAAAAGCGAAACGACATACTATTTGATGAATAACGTTACCGTTTGAAGAATCTGGCAACCGTATTAGGAAAACACCCTAACTCGGTTTCTTAAAACCTCCTCGAACACGTCTTCGTCCTCGTCTATCTCGGTGGCAGACTCGCCATAACTCCTCACAACGAGCCTCAGGTGGACACGCTGACGCCGAACTTAATGAAGGCTATAAACGAAACAACATCACATTTAGTGGATGTTCAAACGTCACCGAAACTGTCAGTTTAATACATGTAAAAGAAAAAACATCTGTGCTTACCTTCCTCCAAAATATCGGAAAGTTTCAAATCTGTGTGGGACACATTCATGTACTTTTGCTTCCTTCCTAACTGAACTTTCAGCGGCGATTAAATCCTAACAGAGTATTTGATTAGTGCTTATTAAATTTATTTTAAATCATATTTTTGAGCATAGAAAGACAAACAGCTCACCTTCTAGCCGCCCGCCCTGTGCCATGATCCGTGTGAGGTAAAATGGCGTCACTGATTTAATGTTAAAGCAAAAGCTGTGAAAGGTACAAATGTGTACCTCTTTCTGTCAGCAGGGATTTTGTACCTTTACAAATAGTCAAAGGACCATTATTGTCACCGTATGGTCCATTTATGTACCTTATGGGGTACTTTTGTGACAAATGTACCTTAGAGGTACAATTTTTTTGTGTGTGTTTAGTGCATTTATGTTTATTCATTGATCCAATGCTACAATATCAAAAGTACATACAACAAAAGTACAGAATCTTTGTACAATCAAGTAGGAGAAGAAACAATAGATAACGAATTTTTAAACGCTTGTGTAGCGCGGAAAGTAGAAAAATCTGAGCGGAGAACAGTTGAGCAGTGACGTAGTTTTAACGCGCACGCGCAGCGATAGTTAGGAACAGCTGAGCAGTGACATATGTTCTAAAGCGCATGCGCACGTGCTAGCTGAGAACAGCTGTGCAGGGACGTTTGTTCTAACGCGCATGCTCAGCGCACAATGTAGGAACTTCTGAGATGTAGGAAGAATTTTCAGAACAATGGACGACCAAATCAACCTTCTGACAACAACCCGCTGACAAACGCGAGAATATATAGTGAGGGGAGTTAAAACCAAATGGGAAAATCACCTGGCCGTGATTGGAAAATTAACTGGATAACGAGAAGGCGGGGAAACACAATGACAGTTCCGCGAGCGCAGTGCAGCTCGGGAAACCAAAACAAAGCACACACACACACACACACACACACAAACAGCTCCGCACGTGCAACTTGTGACAACCCAAACAAAGCGCGCACACACCCCAAACCCTAAGTATGAGACATGACACTTTAGGCTCATCAGGACTGAGTTAAACTCAATTCAACTCTTGCTGAATGTTCTGGAGTGATTCATGCAGCATCTCTTCTGTCTTCATTTTCATGAGTCTGAAGATCGGCATCATGGATTAGCTCTGGACGTGAGTGTGCTTCTTCAGATCGTCCAGGTCAAAATTGGAGTTTTAAATTTAGTTTGAAAGTAGATAAGGCTTCAAACAGATTGACATGTGAATTTGCTTCTCGTTTTTATATTTAACACAGTTTCATGTTTCAACCAAAGACTGGAAAACTTTAAAGTGGCTTAGTACAGCAAAGTGTAAGTGCAACTATGAATAAAGGAACTCGCGACTGAATGTGGCCATGAAGACACTATCAAAGCCAAGGATTCTCCACGGGCCAAGTCGAGACAAGCAGTTCATTTTTTATTTCTAGCCTACTTTCATTTCTGCTTCCACTACACTGGGCCAGCGAACTTCAAGCTGCACACTCAAACTTTTGCATTCTTTATAAAACAACAGATTCTTACAACAGGAAAAGCTTTGAGGAGAACTAGAAGAACTGAATATATTTAATCTTTAAAGCATTCCGTTCATGTCCAAGAAAAATTGAATATGCAAATTAAGACGAGCTCATTATCCAACAGTTTGAACATTTCCACACCAGCTCAGATGAAAGGAGAAATCGTCCTAATTAGAGCAGAACCTATACATTACAGTCAATTATGCCATAACAAGAAGTTTAGAAAATCTTTAGAGCTAAAATATAACAATGATTCTTCATGAACTCACTTCGCGAGTGGAAGGACGAGCTCCTTGCTTGTTTAAAGAAAAAAAATATTTTCACCAGGCAGTGTTTGGATAATTCAATTTCATGCTAATTATGAATAACAAATATTACATTCTGTTTTTAACTTTAAAATAGATGCATTAGGAATAGGAAGCAAGTTGGACCTGTGACTCAGGCTTTGCAGGTTCAAATCATGACCATGGCTTAAGACTGCCCACAGCTCTGGGTTTGTGAGTGTCCCTTTCACTGCTCATTAAATGCAGAGCACAAACGTCTCGATACGGCCCCTAGTGGCAATACTGATTCTCTCAATGCTTCACTCTTTCCCTTTATCAATGCAGGGGTAGACAATAAGGGAAATTTTCCTCTGTCTGTGAAAAGTAACTTTGATGTTCACTGGCCCGTCTATCAAAACCACTGGCCCAGGTCAACGCGTTGTGTATTGATCCCAATAATCACCAAAAGACATAAATAACTTTAGCTTGAATAACATGAAAATAATTTAATTTGTTTAATGTAGGTTTAGTGCAAAGTGCAGCAAAACTAAACAAAAACAGAACAAGTGCAATTATTTGCCTTTTCTTTTTGTATTCTCTTTTGTTTTCCCTCTATTCCTCTCGTGATTGTTTTTCTTTTCTTCTTTCCTAAAACATGTCACCTAGCTCAGCTCAATTTTTGTGTCTTGTGCCCAATACCTTCATACACTGTAAAAAGTGCCAAAAGCGTGTCGTTACTTTGAATTCTTTTTTCTACCTGATCTAACTCAAAGCGTTTAGTTTTCTGTCTTCCATCAGTTTAATGTAAAATTTGTGCTTCATCCAAATCAAAAGTAAGTCTTTTAGTGTAAAGTAAATTAATTTCTTTGAAGTAAAGTAAAAATGTGCTTTGGAGCCAGATGGTGATGAGAAGAGAAGATTTTGTTTCTTGGATTGGCCAATGAGAAGCTTGCATTTGCTTTACGCATTTTTTTAAACTCTTTTAAACTTTAACATAAATCATAAACACATTAACATGATCTTGTTCAGTTGTAAGAAGGAGCAATTGAAGCGACTTGTCTTAAAAGAAAACAATAGATGTTTTAATAAGGTAATTATGTAAACAACCATCAATGTGTCTCGTTATGTGAGCAGAGACTCAGCTGCATTTTCACCTGTTCAAAATTCCCACAATAGGTGGCGCTGTTGCTGTCTGTTTGTTAAATGGACCAACTGAGCAGATATTAGGTTCATTGAAGTCTTTTATAAGGCAACTTATTTTGATTAAGTTGTCATAACACCTTAGTGGTCTAGACACATGGGTTCAGTTCAGATTTTATAATATAATGTTAGATACTCTTATAAACATTATTATTATTTAAATTTAACTCGTTAGTACACAAGGCCCAATCAACGAAGATGCAAATTGATGCATATATTATGATGGTGGTCTCTTTTTTAACCCTTCCGATGAAAAATTAAGAAATAAAAAAAAATGTAAAAACAATTAAGAAAACGTGTCATTTGAGATTTCATTAAACTTAAAAACTTAAATAGATTCAAAGATGTATTTTGCACTGGCTAAGTAGTGGATAGTTAATTCCTTTCAAAGTAAATTTTTAAGTTGAACCAAAGTAAATGAATTAGGTGTTATCTGTTGACGCAATTTTTTTACTTTGATCCAACGAGACACTTTTTACAGTGAGCATATAAAAAGAGTAGCATCACAGCAGAGACTTAATCAAAGTGTCATAGTAAATATAAGTGGTGTTTTTAAATAACTGGAAATACAAAAATATATATTTCAATGCATCATTTAATTCAAACTAACTCCCAGAATGTCTGGATATTTTTATTAAAGACCATCAAATAAATTATTTAAAACCTGTGTTTAGACGTTTGAAATCTTGGACAAAAGGATGACTTCGTGTGATGAGGCTGTGTCTGAAGTGACGGACATGTTCAAGTTCAAGTTCAAGTTCAAGTTCATTTGTATAGCGCTTTTCTTGGTCCGAGACCAACGCAAAGACGCTGAATGTTCGAACAACGTCGACACCGTCCTGGTGAAATGACACTTCTCCAAGCGATGCGGCCTCGTCTCCTCCGGCTGTGATGCGGCCTCGTCTCCTACGGCTGTGATGCGGCCTCGTCTCCTCCGGCTGTGATGCGGCCTCGTCCCCTTCGGCTGTGATGCGGCCTCGTCTCCTACGGCTGTGATGCGGCCTCGTCTCCTCCGGCTGTGATGCGGCCTCGTCCCCTTCGGCTGTGATGCGGCCTCGTCCCCTACGGCTGTGATGCGGCCTCGTCTCCTACGGCTGTGATGCGGCCTCGTCTCCTACGGCTGTGATGCGGCCTCGTCACGTCATCACACGTCAGATACGCTGTTCTTTACGCTATATTCATGATAGTAGTTTGTCTATTGTATTATGGTTTAATAATAAAGTGTGTCGTTATTGCACAGTCGTGAAAGCGTAAAGAAAGCCGCGTTAGCGTTTCATGATTTAACAAACTTTTCTTTTAACAAATTATTGCTAAGCAGTTTCGCCTTTTTTCAACCGCGCTGCTTTATTTAATCTCGTTTTTCGTTTTTGATGCCCAGATTTCTTGCTACTTGTACATACTAATTATGGCGATGCGGCGCGCACGCACACCCGCGGGACTCGGCACTTCGGCAGGAGTGAGCACTGAGCAGGGCGTTTGGAGGCGGAGCACCAAAAATCTCGCTGCATGTTAGTCTAATGCCGGGTTCAGACTGCACGATCTTCACAGTAGTCGGGTCACAGATCATTTCACATTGCATGACTCTCTGGGCCAGCGATTGGTCGCAGACAGAGGGTTTCGCACTGCATGACTTCAACCGGTCCGGAAACTGCGTCTCACAACCAAACACACGCGAGAAGTGAGGGAAATAACGCGAGAAGTGAGGGAAATTCCACGAAAAAACCCGGGAGATTTTAGATTTTAGTTTTATTATTAAACATGGTAGCCCGAAAGAAGCTTGCTGTGCAAATGGCATGTGCGCTCATATGCAGTGAAAACAATAAAAAAAGAGAAGATTGTGGAGAAGGAAATGGCTGGGGAGACGCGAGGAGCAAGGATTACAGCTCCGATGAAACATCATACAGACACGGGTGCTCCTGCCATATTTCAACTAATTTCTCTTCAATATCTTCTGTCCAAAAAGACCGAGAAAAAGCCATTTTCATGTTTGTTCATATTGTCTGTATCTTCGTAACTCCTCCCTGAATTTTCCGCTACCCCGAATCTGCTCTCTCATTGGCTGTAGGTCATCGTCGACATTATTTTCAGTCAAAACACATTTCACACTGCGTGATTGTGAATCGCCGACAGGTCCAGATATTTAGCATGCCAAATATTTCACGGGCGTCGGCGACTCATCGACGATTTTCCAAATCACGTCTTTGATCATTCACACTGTGTTATTGTCATTCGCGGGAGCGAGCAGCGATTTGCCTGCGATTGTCGGCGATTTCTCAAAACCTGTCGGCGACTCAAAATCGGGGCTAAAATCGTGCAGTCTGAACCCGGCATAAGACTGTCGGGATCACATAACGCTTTATACAATACGCGGTAGTTAGCGAGAGAAACGATTAAACAGAAATGCAGATAAATAGTGAGAAATTGTATTTTTTTGAAATTGTAAATTATATTTTTATCGAGTCATTTTTACTGGCCCCATCGGGCCAGCAGTTGGACCGATCTAGTGGCCCGGTTGGATTTAAAAGTACGTCCGGGCCACCGGGCCATTTATATTGTCGACCCCAGCAATGCAATACAGTCTAATCACAGTTCGCCACAGACCATTCACAGACCCCAAGAGTCCAATCACAGACCACCCACTGTACAATTCACATTACAGTTCAATCACGATTTCAGAACAAACCAGACACACGCACACACACACACCCACACACAGTCCGTCAAGAGATCATCAACAGTGAAGAGAATCACTCTTCACTCAGTCACTGAAGATCAATGAAAATCACCTTGTCTAATTTGACTTCTCTATTTGATTTAACAATCCCCTCACAACACAAAACACAATCCTAACAACAAAAAGAGATGTTTGCGAAAGATAGGAAACCAGGACCTTCATCCATCACATCATAGGCTCCTTTTTTCAGACGCTACTTAATGCACATGGGTGCACATTAGCATACAGAGCAGAAAAGATGAAGAAACAGAGAGTGTGTAAAAGACGAACACCTTCCCTGTCCTCAGGCAGAGATGGTTGGTGAGCCACACTCTCGTTTCATCAGGGTTGAGAGCAGAAACCATCAGTCTTGTCAAATATCAGTGTAAGAGCATAGTCGTTTGACACTGCCAAAGCGGAGGTGGAAGACATGTGAGGATGAGGCCCAAAATACATCTGAACCGCTTCATAATTAACTCCAAAATCCAACACACAGTTACTTTTAATCTTATTTTAAGAACAAATTGTCAATGATGCAGGAATTAGGTATTCAAATACAAGGCTGAAACCTTCTCTGGGAAAGATCCACTTCTAATCTGGATGAAACTGCTGAAACCTGTCCGTGCCTCAGGGAGCAGGGCTGGACCATGGAAACCAGCAGGGCCCCTACTCGCTCCAGATTCTCGGCGCGAGATTAATATAATAACGTATTTACTCGACTATAAGTCGAGGATTTTTCCTAAAAATTTCGGGCTGAAAGTGGGGGGCTCGACTTATACGCGCGGTCTACCGAAAAAGAAAATATTTTACTCAGAACANTGGCTGCGGTTATGACAAGACAAAGACAAAGAGCAGTGAGCAAGCACATACGCGACAGTGGCCAGGTAAAAAAAACCTCTTTAACGAGAAAAAAACCCTGGGGAGAACCCGGCTCACTGGTGCCAGTCTCCTCTGGCATTCTAACACTACAAAATCAGTGCGTTGGTTGTTCCGCGTCATTTTTAATGATGATTCTGGAACAAAATTTCCCTCCTCAGAGGGGAAAGAGGCGGCTCCACTTCTCCACACCCACAGTGTCATGAGGTCCACAGAGGTCGAGGAATCACCACCGATGATCCCGAAACTCCTAGGAGATTCCGGCTTATGAGATTGTGATACTGTTTCTATGTTGTCTGTTATTACTTTTAGCATTATTATTATCAATGTTGTTGTTATAGGTTTTTAAAAAGCTGCTATTATTATTATTAATTGTATTAATATTGTTAGGATTGTATCTAAATGCACTAAATGCACTGGGTGACTGTGAGCAGTACGCAGACGGCTGGTTAGGTGATGCCGCCTGCTCTCTGACCTGGGCATTGGTAGCGAGTCACGATCTAGACGCTAAACTATAGGCTATATTATAAGATAAACGAGCGGCCCCCTTCCACAAGGGATGGAGGCCGTCGGGCTTTAACGGGTCAGGTCTTCCCCGAAAAGATCTCCAATTGTCTATAAAACCTATGCCACTCGAAGGACACCATTTAGACGCCCAGCTATGCAGAGCCCCCAGTCTACTGTGAGTCTCCTCACCCCGGTAAGCGGGGAGGGGGCCAGAGTAAACTACTTTGTCTGATATCTTTTTGGCAGCTTCAAGCACCTCTTTAATATTAGTTTTGGTGATCTCGCCGGGGGAGTGCCGGGGTGAATAACTACCCTAGAATATTTACGTTTAGCGTTAGCCAGCACTTTCAGACGCGATGCGATATCAGACACTCTGGCTCCAGGATGACACATTACAACTGTATTGGCTGGTGTCTCTACTCTCACGTTCCGCACTATGGAGTCTCCTATCACCAAGGCACTTTCAGCAGGCGTCTCAGACGGTGCCGTTCTGAGCGGAGAAAACCTGTTCGCAGTTAACAGCGGAACGGAGGAGTGATGCCGCTTCGAATGGCGACTATTCCGCCTCACAGTCACCCAGTTGTCCCGCTGCAAGACCTCTGCGCTCGGAACCGAGGAATGTGCCTCAGCGCTAATGCTAACGGCATCCGGGACCGTCTCGCTACTCTCACGCTGTCTGTCCTTCTCTAACGCCTGGATGAGTGTTTCTAACTCCTCGATTCTATCGGTTAGCCTTAAAACCTCTCTTAGCGCAAATAAAGCCCCGCCGCCAACCGATAGAGCTAAACTATACATGTAGCATGAGGTACAGGCTACAGCCACCTGCGTAGACATCTTACCCTTGGAGTTTTCCGGAGTACGAAGACGCTGAAAACTCGTTGAAACCGCGGCTTTACTCCGGGAGTTGAATGAAAAGTTGTGTATCTAAGATCGCCGATTAGATTAACTTCACTACAATTTTCAAAAGCCGCTATGTACTGATTATTTTAGTAACGATCTCGGCTTAGCAGCAAAGCTACAAACACAACGCGCAACAGGAAGTGACGATCACAACAGCAACAGAAAGTCAACAGCAATTTAGCTGAAATTACCAAAGATTGCGGCGCAGGAGTGAGAGAACAGCCTCTGGACGGAAGCTGATGGCTCAGAGCAGACAGAACACGCTCTACTCAGAGGTTTCTGTGAAAAGTTGTGCGTCATTATTCCAGATTTCTGGATGGCACATCAGCGCAGGTGTCTGGGGGCGTTCTTCTGCCACATCAGCATCAGAGCCCTTCCTCTCTCACTCTGCCTGATCATGATCAACAGTCACCAGGGGATGTTAGTGGACGAACAGACGGCAAAAAAATAAGAACTAATAAAGAACTAAATAAAACACTTAACCACATATGATGTTTAGTTTTTAACTACACATGCACACACAGACACACACACACACACACACACACACACACACACACACACAGTGGCATTTGTTGTCCATCGGCCAGGAACTTGATCTACCACCCAGGTGTTGCAGTTTTGAATCCTGGTCCGATGGTCAAGTGTCCTTGGTTCCCCTGAAATCACGGCTTAAAAAGACAGCCCACTGCTCTGGGTACCACTTCACTGGATGGGTTACACACAGAGCACAAAGTCCTAGTTTGGCTTCGACCATATCTGGTGAATATTTCTCCACTTTCCATATACAGTATATCATAGTGATTCCCACACAGGTCTGTTTGATAAAATTTAATAATTGCACATCATAATAATAATAATAATGAGTATTTGTAGGGCGCTTTTCACAGTTTTAACTGTCTCAAAGCGCATGTGTAAATATGTAAGGGAAGTGTTGTTTTTTATTCATTTGATTGTCTGGATTGTTGGTGTTAAGTAAATGGCCGCGGTTATGACAAGACAAAGACGAAGAGCAGTGAGCAAGCACATACGCGACATTGGCCAGGTAAAGAAAACCTCTTTAACAAGGAAAAACCCTGGGGAGAACCCGGCTCACTGGTGCCAGTCTACTCTGGCATTCTAACACTACAAAATCAATGCGTGGGTTGTTCCGCGCCAATTTTAATGATGATTCCGGAAAGGTGTTTCCCTCCCTGATGACACATCATCATTTCTGTTTTTAAACAACTGTCAATTTGAAAGGAGCCCAAAATTAACTTGAAGCATTAGGGCATCTTTAATCAAAGTTCTTACAGCTGCTGTTTATACGACCTTCACACAAGGTTTTCAAACTCTAAGTGTTAAAACTCAGCAGACTGATCCAGCCCTGCTCCTCACAGCTTTTTGAAACTCACTTCACAGTGCAATGTACATCTTCAGAACATTCTAGAAGCATCTGAAGGATCCGGGAGGGTTTCTCAGTCCGTCGTCGGCCCGTCCTAGCAGCACAATCTGCAGAGCGTCTCATTCATGTAGATGAAAAAGAGACTTCAGTCAAACCCACGTCAGAACAGAATTCAGGGGAACTGCAAAGTCAATGGAAGACGTGACCAACCCTGAAGTGATTTTGCTTTCTGTGATTCCAGACGTCTCGTGGAGAAAAGGGCACCGCTGGAATTTCAAATGCTCCACTATATCAGGATTCAGCAGAAGTTATCATATTTGCTATGATTACAGTACATTTGCTATAACTTAGTCAATTCACCCATTTTGTGGCCTGGATGTTTTTCTTATTAAAGCATGAGAAAAACATACACACATCTCAAATACATCAAAGATCAAAAACCTTTGTGAAAGAAACACAAGTGCAGCTCCGGTTTGTTTGGCCGTGCTGATGTGGCTCACTGATTTAACTCATCTTTTATCGGCATCTATACTTTCTTGAATACTCTATGTAAAAGAATTGGAGAAACAAAAAAACAAAACAAGTTTTTTTTTTGTTTTGTTTTCCTTAGCACTAGTCATCTGTTGTCTTGCTCACTGCTCAGAAACCCCAAATACACCATCAACTCTTTATTTTGTCGTTTTGTTCAGCTACTCTATTATTTAATTTTTTTACATTCATGCTTCTTCGAGATCTGTTTTTCCCCCATAAACCATGTAATTGTAGCTTCTACCAAGAAATGAAAAATGAGATGTGACATTTCAGTGCTGCAGACTGAAAGATCTAATTACTGGACTCCGGTTTTGACACGCAATTCAAAATTTGTGCTTGAATTGTGTGCTGTGCAAAGGAAAAACCACGACTGAAGAATCATGCCGAATCAGGCCGTTTGAGGGAAATAAGGACAGTGAACACCGCCAGTCAGGATAATTTACAAAGTCCTGTTATCAACATCACACACACACACTCTAATTTCTCATTACTCAATTTATTATGCCAATTATATTACTTTTGTGTGTGTGTGTGTCCAGCACATGAAGCAGATTTACGTCTCAGGCTTTTCAGAAGATAAAGTGGCAAAATTCACTTTCAAATGCTCAGTCAAAAGCTTAGTTTCTCTTTAAATGAAGCTGAATTAAACTGCTCATTACATTATAAAAGTGAAACATTTTCAAAACAGGTTGTCTAATATAAGTCCATAAAGCTTTGTTGTTTTGGGTCTGCGACAGGATTAGAAGAACCAGTCCAAAGAGAAGAGGAATAGTTCAGCTCTGATCTTACATCATGGCAGGAGGATTTCACACACATCAATATCACACACACACACACAACATGACTGTGCACCAGTGCACAAAGCAAAGTCCATAAAGACATGAATGACAGAGTCTGGTGTGGACGAACTTGACTTGGCCTGCGCAGAGTCCTGACCTCAACCCTATGAGGGAGAGCCAGACCTTCTAGAATCTAGATCAACATCAGCGTGTGACTTCAATGTTGTGTTTTTTTTTTCCTCACATTTTCAGATCATCAGTCTGTTGAACCATTTCTCCTGTAAAAAGTACCTGATCCTTCCAAACAGGGAGCGTTCATCAGAGTGATAGGAGAGAGTTTGGGTTAATTGAAAGAAAAAGGGAGCAGTCAGAGGTCGGACAGATAGCGAGACCCCCAGCTCATGATAAGCACGGCTTCATTAAGATAACGGGACCCCGCACCCGGGCCTGATATGCTCTGCCGCTTTATTGGCCCCAGAGCTTGTAATCCTCCAGATGACATAAAATAAAGTTTTCAGTGCAGACAGTCGGCTCGACCTTCATGGTGAAGAAACTTTTGCAAAAGAAGAAAAACCCTCAGAGAAAAAGGCAGACATGAGAAATTTAGAGACGACCAAAATGTTTCTGACAAGCAGTCTGTCGGCAACCTTGCTGCAAAAACTAAATTTACTATTACAGCGGCTACAGTAAAGGCATTTGTGTATTAACAAAACTACAAAAATTGGGAATGAGTATCAAATACAAAAAACAGTCATTGTGAGAGAAAGCGAGAGAATTCTGTGACACAAAGCTGACATTTCTAGAAATTGACTCTAAACAAAACGTATAAAGTAGACAACTGAGATAAAAAGCAACCAAAAGCTAATAATGAAAAAGTATGTAGTTATTTAACATTGAATGATGTGTTCAAGGAAATAAGCTGGATAAACCAATGCAATCAAAGCGAGAGAGAGAGAA
The DNA here is from genome assembly GCA_028128575.1 of Paedocypris carbunculus. Classification (NCBI taxonomy): domain Eukaryota; kingdom Metazoa; phylum Chordata; class Actinopteri; order Cypriniformes; genus Paedocypris; species Paedocypris carbunculus. The sequence goes on along the minus strand of SOMO01000018.1, from coordinate 363,890 downwards.
CAAAGAAACAAATGACCCATAATGCAGTAGACACAGAAGTACATGTCGCCGTGAAGGCCTCTAACACATGTGACGCAAACAACAGGTTTTTTTTGGAGGGCAAAGGAAGGAACGTCGCTAACACGACAATCTTATTAGCTGCAATGGAAGCCCCTTGAGCGCCATTATGGATTGTGAGGCTACGAGTGGTTTAGCAGAGACCAACAAAATAAATAATTGCGTTTATGTAGGCTGCATTATAAATGTTAAGTAACCAGTGTTTAGATCATCGCAGCAGGAAGCCATATGAATGTGGCTGTTCGCGCATTAAAGCCTGTAAGGTCTCACCAAATAATGTTCCGTCTGCATTAGGCTTGAAACACAAAGCCGTTTATCACCACAAGCCACATTCACCATGATAGTTAGTAAATAGGTCAAAAGAGGATAAAGTAACTCAGACATATATGCTCGAGCCATCAGTCCGAGATGTCACGATCGCATTTTCAGGTTGAAAATGATTTTCAGGTTTGGATGATCACGGTGCAGCTAAGGACAAGAAATTACTGTTAAAAAAGACAAACAGTCACTGCACATTACAAGATTTAACGCAACAATGTTGTGCCACTGCTCATCTACTAATAAAGACGTGGAAAGAAACGCGTTGACAGCGGAAACTAGCTGTTACGTAGTCCAACACAGAGTGCCAGAGTGTGTGTGTACAGGCATTTAAGTTCAAGTTTAAGTTGTGAGCATTCGTAAGGCACTTTTCACAGTTTTAACTGTCTCAAAGCGCATGTGTGAATATGTAAGAGAATTGTTGCTTTTTATTAATTTGATCGTCTGGATTGTTGGTGTAAAGTGCTAAAAGCTTTTGTTCTTGCTCGTTTTACTCCCCTGCCGATGTCCTGAGTGATCCACATGCCTGCTGGAGGAGTCGCCGCCGCGTACACATCAGAGGAGGAGTTGCCTCCATTTGAACTTAAATTGACTCACTGATTCTGAGTCTCAAATTGGACTAGGCAGAGCATTCCATAATTTGGGTGATAACTATGGAAAACATCTTCCTCTCTTGTAGATTTTAGAGATTCGCTGTATTATAAGCTGGCCGGAGTTTTGTGAGCGCAGGAGTCGTGTAGGCTCGTAGTAAGTGATGAGCTCACTCAGATATAGAGGGGCTAAACCATTTTGCGCTCTAATAAGTGAATAAAAGAATTTGAAACTGAATGCGATATTTAACTGGTAACCAGTGTAGCGACATTAACACGGGACTAATTTAGTCATACTTTTTTTTCTGGTGAGTACTAACTAACTGAAGTTTATCTATTAGTTTGGCAGGAGAACCTCCCAGAAGACCATTACAGTAATCTAACCGTGATGTCCTAAACGCATGTATCTGTCTTCCTGCATCCAGTCGGGAGAGCATGTGACGCAGCTTTCAGATATTCCCGAGGTGAAAAAAGGCAGTTCTACAGACGTCGTGTACGTGACTTTCAAAAGAGAGTTTACTAAATGTCTAAAAGACGAGAAAGTCTAAAATGACACCAGTATCTGTGACCTTCTGTGAATCTTCACTGGTGAAGTTGTCTTTTCACGTTCTTCAGAACGGAATCTCTCTCTCCACCCAAGCGACAGCACCAGATGTTGTTTACACGTATTGGTGTGTGACAAATGTGCGCGTCACTCTGGCTCGTGTGTGACAGACAACGTTTTGCATTAGTTTGGTGGGTCACATCCCGGTGTCTTTGGGTTCGGGCCTAATGGTGATTTATAGTATGTGTCGCTTACTGGCCTTGGCCGTCCCAGTGTCTTTGTCATTTATAATCTTCAACGTTGCTTCCCTTGTGCACGCCACCGACTGCTGCTTCATGTGAAAGAATATTTTCCTCTTATCTCACTTCAAACATGGTGGACACAAAAACACGACTGAAGCAGTGTTCTGTCGATACGCATGCAGAAACGTAACGTGGACACACAGTAGAGCCAAATATGTGCTATTCACATACAATGACAAATAAAGGAAACAAACATGAAAACATGCAATAAAAAAGTAGTGGTTCAACTTAGATATAATAAAATTGATGAAGTTTGTGCTGTGTGATAACACGTCTGTATTTTATCACCCATCCGCCCGCTGTTTAATGGTGTTTTACGCTGTTATAAAGCGCAGTGATGATGCCTTTAATTAACACACTGACTACTGTGTGCAAGGAGAATTTACGACTGAGGTGAGAAGCTGAAGACACACAAGCCTTTGACGCGGAATCACTGAGAACCTGTGATCCAGGACCTGCCTTATCAATACACGACAGATACATTCCCCCAGGGAGGTAGAGAGAGAGAGAGAGAGAGAGAGAGAGAGAGAGAAATGAAAAGAGAGAAAAGAAAGAGAGATGAGCTGTGACCGAGCTAAGAAATACAAAGAGGATAGAGACAAAAAAAGAGCTGAGAGAAAAGGGGTGAGGTGAAAGAAAAAATAATATTAGATGGAGAAAGGGATGAGGGACAGCACAAGACTGAAAGACAGAGAGAGAGAGAGATGGAGAGAGAGAGAGAGAGAAGCAGAGACTGAGAGATAAATAGAGACAGAGACATGGAGATATATATATATAAAGAGAAAGAAACCTACACTACTTATGTTTATTTCCTGTCGAACCGCCACTTTTCATAGCCACTGTCGCGATTGTAGCTTGCTCTACTTGTCATACCCTTAGACTTAACACCAATGAACAATTGACACTTTTCTTTTTTAATAATTTTTTTTCCTATATCCGCTTTGCATTGGTCTGGGATTGAGAAAAGTGCTAAATAAATAAACTTGAACTTGAACCTACACTTATAGAATAGAAATCAGTAGTAGTGACCTAGAAGAGAAGGACAGAGATGAGCTGAGACAAAAACAATGTTATAGAAGGTTAAAAAGGCAGAGTAGAAGGAGAAAGAAAAAGAGGAAAAGATCTAGAGAAGTAGAGTGAGAGAGTGAGTGAGTGACAAGAGGGAGAGAGATTGTTGAGATACTTCATATCCATCTCATTACAGTAAATGAGGAACACAAACAGGGAGTGTGAGGCGGACAGAGCTAATGAGGCCGGAGAGCTGAGGTAATTACATCAGAGCTGACACATCATCAATAACGCCGACCTGACGTGCATACACACACACACACACACACACACACACACACACATGCTGTAAACAAGCAAGCATACACAAAACAGTGTCAAATCAGAACGGCTAATGAATCATGACAACACCAAGGAAAGCCACGAGAGCAACTCCAAACTGAAAAAACTCTCCAGCTGCATTATATAATAAATCAAACTCCATATAAACTGAGCCACGGTCCTGCAGATGCTCCGTGTGCCGTCAGTAAAAAAGCCTTTTCTCCATCTATGGTCCAGTGGAGCATATTCTAATTAGTGAGAATAAATTCATTAAGCGCCGACAGCGTGTAACAACACCATCTGATCGTAAGGAACCAGTGCTTCAGAGCAGGAGAAATCGCAATAGATTGCACAAGAATTGCATTCTGTTTCAAATGTATTAGTTGATGAGCAAAGCCATTAAATCTAAAGCTGTAACAAAGAGACCCCCTTCCTCAATCACAAAAGCGAGACAAAACTGTTCACAGGAGCACGTCGGTCTTAGTTAAAGCGATTGGATGTGGCCGTGGAACTCCCACTTAATCGTGAAGGATTGGCTAAATGTTAAATGATAAAGGAGCATTGCCAGTGACACCAGAGAGTGAGAACATATGCTTCATACTCTCACACGAGCATCACTCTTGACCAGACACCGAGCACAGAACCTATACAAAGCCTTCAAACAGCTTAGATCATACAACAGCTTTGAAGAATATTCAATTATAATTCGCTCTATATTCTGTGGCACACAACAGTCAAGTGTCTTTGTACAGAATAAACACACACAGACACAAGTCATGCTGTCAGGCAGCAGAACGAGGTCAGTGTCTTGCTCAAGGACTCTTCAATTGTGGTACCCGCTGATTCTGGATTAGAACCCGAGACTGTTGTTGCAACTCCCTAACCACTAGGCCACAACTGCCTAGCGCACATAGAGCATTCTAGAATTGAAGACTTGACGAAAAAAAATCATTGAAAATGAGAAACATTCAAATCATCTTAAATCCTGAGGTTGTGTATTGGCACGAATGACATTTCACTAACAAATACTGATCATTATCTTCTTAGGTCAAAGGTCGTTGGTGAAGCACAAGTTTGTCTCAGTGTACATAGACCTGCAATGGAAGTTTCTTTATAAAGCATTTCACTCAGCTGAATAACAGCCACAATGACAGTGGCGACTGAGCTAAAACACAAACACAGGCATTCGTCTGACCTCAGAGAGCAGAAGATTAGCTGAGCAAAGCCATTTCACATCCTACAAGATCAGAATTAGTCTGTTTGGGCAAAACATGGATCAGTGGCTCATTATCCAGCGCTTAAACCAAATCTCACAGGTCACACACAATCAAAAACCTTCAATGGCCACTGGTGTGTGTGTGTGTGTGTGTGTGTGTGTGTGTGTGTGTGTGTGTGTGTGTGTGTGTGTGAGTGAGTGCGCCCTCGTGCATGTCATAAGAGTGGTAATGCTCTGCTTGACTTAATTAAAACACGATTGCCACACCACAGATTCCACCAAACAAATAAAAGCCCTTCGATAACGCCTGTCACACGCAGTTAGCATGAGTTTCTTACGTGTTTGCTAGCGGTTTATAGGGGTCTGTGGCAAAGCCATTGAGTGTTGAACGGTATTCAATTAACCAAGTTTCAGATAAAATATCCACCAGTTTTGCAGATTTCCAGAGCAGATGATCTGCTGCTCCGACACATACAAGTGTCATAATGCTTCTAAAAACAAAATTTTGTTTGACACAGCTTTAAAGACTCTGGAGAGGAGCAACAGTCAGTGTAGAATTACAGTCACTGCGAGCTGAATCTCTGTTCACAGGCGGCCATTTAATGCTCATCACCAAAGGAAGCCATGTTATTAGACGCTAATGTAGCATCATTATGCCAAATACCGGGGAGAAAAAGTCTCTTTTAAATGTCATAAGCCACAACATTGGTTCACCCCAGGCGAGAGAAGAGCGCCGGATCAACATAAACTATGTCTGTGAAGAACAAAACCTGACACAAAGTGAATGAGATACTCTTGCAGACCAGCAAGCAGGAGGAACTACGGTACACAGCCATTCACACACACAGAAACACACCTACACACACACACACACACACACACACACACACACACACACACACACACACACACAATAATAACAAAAGTAAAATAATTCAGTATTGAGATCCACACTCCAACATATTTAAATAACAGCATGAAACCCTCCAAATAAAACTCTTTAAATTCAGTAAAACCAAAAATTCATCCATAAATCTCATTTTTATACACACATTTTACCATAATATTTCAAATCTGATTTTGTAGTGTGTAAGTATTGTTTTTGATTGATTTCCAACCAGGATAAAATATAAAAAAGACATAAGGTCTTGTAAAAGCTATAACATCTGTCTTACTCTTGGACACGACTGTAATTGTGTTGTGTCACAAGCCAACTTTAAATGAACTTGGATTAAAATATTTTATCACTTTCCGTTAAACTTGAAAAATGAGGGTGAATCTTATAAACTATTTTGGTCAGGCAAGTGTCTCCAGTCTCATAGGATCTATAAACGAGAAACGAGCACCGCCGCCTCTGACACACAGACGTTGAACACCATCGCCACCCACTGGCTGAATTGACATTTGAGCGTTATTATTAGTTTCCTGGGAAAAACAAAAGTCCCACTAAAATAGATATTTTTAATGCGTCATTTTTTGCTTCTTCAACTCAAATGGGTTTTCCAATAGGTTCCTTCTTTTTTTCGATTTTCAGTTTTGTTTATTTTCCTCTTTCCGTTGTCATTCCGATGTCATCTGTTTGTGTGCATTGTTTATACAAGGGTTGCAGGGAAAATAATTGGGATTTCGTATTAGTACACATACAGGAATTGACAATAAACGTTTTGTCTTTGCTGATAAAATCATGTGCAGAACCTTTATTTTGAAAAGTATTCGCCGGAACAGTTGGATTGCTGCAAATGGTGAACAGTTTGAATAGTTCACTCTGACAAGCGTTAGCTACTGAATTGCGCGAGTGGATGTTTAAATGGATCTGCCCAGCACAGAGTGGGTTCGGCATGTGGAGCGGAAATGGGCCGAATTGGGACCAGCAGAACGTCAGCGCTTCAGCGCCCTGACAGAGAGTGATGAAGTGTACCACTACGGGCTGTCACTTATACAGTCAGTAAAATGCGTAAAACAGCCTAGACACGACTATAAAACAAGTTCCACTAAACATGATCTATTATTTTACATTGTTGGTGACTTTTGGTGAAGAATCGTCTTAAAATGAACACCGTACATTACATCAAATAATTCGATTTGTGCAGTGTGTGAAATACTCACAATTTAACCTATTTTTTTTCCTCTATTTTAGTGCTGAAGACCTCCGAACGTTGTCTACAATCTCAGAGAAGTTTTCGGTGGAGAAGTCTCCAGAGAAATCCCCCGAGCTCCGCCAGCAAGGAAACTTAAGCTTCCGGTCGCGAGATTACACCACCGCCGCGCTCCTTTACTCCACGGTGACTCCAGCAAACACCGCCAACTTCTTAGTGTAACCCTTAATCGGTCTCTGAGTAAATTATCCGCCAGTGCCAGAAACAAAAGTCTCAAACGAGTTGTTGAACTCTAGCGATAACTTCCGGCATCTTGTTTGATTGACACTTTATTTATCCCACAAAGAGGAAAATTCTACAAAAAAACAGTACAACAAAAACTGTGATGCCAGAGTAAATAAAAAAAAAGTAGTAAAAAAATGAGAGACCACAACAAACAGTATAAAGGGCAAATGTGCAGCAACTGTGAGTGACAAATGTGTGTCACTGCATTGCTTTATTACATAGTCTAATAGCTCTATAAGCTATTAAACTACATGTGGGGAGAAATTACCTGTGTTACCGCACCTTCCTGCACTGGGGCTGTAGCAGTCTGGTGTTGAATGAGTTGCTGAAGGTCAGTACAGTGTGGTGCATGGGGTGAGAGGGTTTTTTTTGTGATGGATGCTATTTTGGGCAACATCCTTCTGTATTTGAACTAACAAACATACATTTTTGAAGGTCATTCTTTTTTTTGACCAATAACAAGTCGAATAGTGAAAAAAATCAATACATTAAAATGTACAATTGTAAATGTAAACACACATTTAGCTGATTTGTGCTTTTGTACTGATTTAAAGACATTTTATAATGCACGTTTGGTATGTTATGTTTCAGGCTATTTGTCATGCCGACAGGACAGAAGAGATCTCGCTGTGCTATGCCAACCGCTCAGCTGCCCTGTTCCACCTCGGCCTCCACAAAGTACACTTAAAACGACCTCACTTGTCTTAAATAAGCCCCATGAGCAGGGCAGATTAATGTGAGAGTATTGACTATGTGTTCTTGTTCAGGACTGTCTGGAGGACATTCAGGCAGCTTTAGAGGCAGGCTACCCAAGCCATCTGCGGGAGAAACTGAGCTGCAGACAGACCGCATGCTTGAAGCAGCTTCAGCTTGACAGACCCAAAGCTAAGAGCAGCACACCTGAAACATCACCGTATGCGAGACACTCCAGCTGTATAACTGTTCACTTCAGCCCCAAGAAGGGCCGGCATGTGTTGGCCTCTGAGAGTCAGAAGGCTGGCGAGGTGATGCTGGAGGATGAGGCCTTCTGCTTTGTGCTTGTTCCAGGTTTAACACTCAACACCACAGCTGGGGGACCTCACGACACGCAGGACCGACACTGTCACCACTGCCTCGTCCGTACACTGAGGCTGGTGCCCTGTCCGAGCTGCAGCTTCGCTCGGTACTGCGGCGAGAGCTGTCAGAAGGATGCCTGGCACCGCTGGCATCAGTGGGAGTGCAAGACTGGAGCAGAACTCCTGGCCTGTGGCGTGTTGGCTCATCTTTCACTGAGAGTGACAGTGAGAGCCGGACAAACTGAGGTTCTGATGGCAAGAGCTTCGGTCTTACGTACAGAAACCTGTGCACAGCGACACACTCATGACATGACCTTAAAAAGAAAAACTTCGGCCTTAAAAGAAAACTTTGCGGACCTCACACGCTGTCATCATGGCAATTCTTACTTGAGCATTTTTGGCCTCTTACCTCACGTGGCCCATCATTCACCCAGCCTGCGCTTCTTATTGGCCATCACCGTAGCAGCGCTTTGTAAAAAGATGCAGAATGGACCACTGCCGGATGTGTGGCCTTCTGCTAAAGATGGACTGAGTGGAAGCCGGGAGTCACAGATGAGCCTCCTGGGAGCCACAGCTTTAAGACACGTGATGCAGCTCAGGTGTAACGCTCAAGCGGTCACTGCAGTCAACCTCAATGGTCAGATTCAGTCTATTTCATACATTCAACTGCCATTGTTTTGCTCTCAATTCTTTCTTACCATTCTCACAGACAACAGTGGCCGGTCTGTCCAGTCTAGCAGTGAAATACGCATTGCCACAGCCATCTTTCCAACACTCAGCCTGCTGAACCACTCCTGCACCCCAAACACCAGCGTTTCCTTCACCACCGGCAACAAGACCCTGTGTGGTTCTGAAGGGAAACAGGAGCATCGCAGCAGCTGCTTTGGTTCCGTGAGCGTCACCATTCGTGCCTCGAAACGTCTGACGGCTGGAGAAGAGATTCTACACTGCTACGGTATCAAACGCACACAACAGTTACACACACAACAGGCAATCAAATACAGACAGAACAATTTAACCACTGGGATTCAGTTAAATATACTAATAAGATTATATTCAGACTAATAGAGTATATAACAGACTATTTAAATATACAGTAAATGTGTGAGTTTGTGTGTTTTGTGTAGGTCCACACAGCAGCAGAATGGCAGTAAAAGAGCGTCAGCGCCTCCTGCTGGATCAGTATTTTTTTCTCTGTGACTGTCAGGCATGTCAGAAGGATCTGACTGACGAAAGCTCAAATGCAGAAGTGCCCAAAGCCTCTGGACTGAAGTGTGTGAAATGTGGGAGGCCTGTGATGGTGAACGGCATGGCTTTTCCTTCAGAAGATCTCGTAAACTTGTGTGTGGGTCGTGTGGTAAATCCAGTTTGTATTTCAGTTTCATGCGGGTGGATACAAGTGCTCTTGGGCTTCCTGTGGGCATCAGATCACCAGGTCAGATCTCCAGCACAGACTTCAGGGTGTAGAGGCTCTGCTGGGACAAGCCTTGCACCTCATGGAGAAAGAGGAGCGGGGTCCAGGTACAACTCTAGCAGGAATCGCTTCTGTTGAATAGGAGAGAACATGTATCATTTCAGTGTTTTGTTTTACAGACAAGGCCCAAATGATCTTAAAATCAGCTTCGTCTCTGGCAGAAGGCTTCTTGACTGAGATGCACCCACTGCGTGGAGAACTGGCTGATGCAACATCACGGCTTTACGCAAGCGCAGGTGACAAGAACATCCTGTGCTTTCCTCAGAACTTCTCTGTGGTGTTTCTGGCACCAGGATATCAGGACTGAGCCAAAGGAAAGCTGTGACTGTGTGATTTTAACCTGCAGGTGACTGGAGTTCAGCCGCATCTCATCTGATGTGCAGCATCACTGCCGTACAGCGGCAGTTTGGAGAGGGCAGCGTCGAGCTGGGACGTCAGCTCTTCAAACTAGCACAGCTGCATTTTAATGGGTAAGAAAATGTGGATGAGACATGGAGAATTTGTGGCTGAGAGCAGCGAGTGGCCTGACCGTGTGTCTGTGGCAGCAGAGACGCTGTTGCTGCTCTCTCGGTGATGGAGCGGGCTCGGGGGATTCTGTCTCTGCACGGTGGGCCTAACAGTGAAGAGCTCCAGGAGCTTGAAGAAATGGAGCGCTGTTTAAAAGAACTGTTGTGATCATTAGCATTTTGAGTAACAAATTCTGTGTGTATTATTATGAAAGGCTTCTTATGAGCAACAATAAAGTTGAGGCTGTTTTTGAATCCTGGTCTGAATGTTTTGTAAATATATAAAAAATTAAAGTCTAAATAAATATACAATCTAAAACACATCAACACTAAAGGTGAGGTAATTATACATTAGCATTTCAACCTGTAGGTGGTGCTCTTTACACGTTTATCAGATTGATCCTCCACTTTAAGGTTCGTCAATTTTTATTCTTAAGTTTTTTTTAAACAATGCAATTTAGTACATCACATTGTCCAAGTGTGTAAGAAACTCTTAAATGTTAGTTTATTATATTGCTATAGGCCAAACCCCAGATCTAAAGAAGTCGAATGATCTTTCACCTCGCTAATGGCAGGGATTTATGATAAATAGGTTAAAATAACCCACTACTATCCAGTGACGTCATCTTGTGGAATTACAGCAATGAAATCCACTTCTCTATCCATTTCTCAATCAAAACAAGATCCAGGCGAGAGAAAAGCCAAGTCAACAAAACCTGTGTATTCCCCTCATGTTGTTCAGTTATTCTAATGGTCTGAGCATTTGGTCCAGGTTCTTTCTTTAGTAAATTTGTAATGTTTAATGTAATTATTTAGCTTGTGAGTGAGAGTGTGTGTGTGTGTGCGTGCGTGCTGACACGGGGGGGCCCTTTACGCTCACCGATATTAAACACGGGGCAGCTTGTGTGACGCTTAACGCGCTTAAGCTGTAATGCTAAACTGCTCTTTTAGTCCATGTTATTGTAACGATTTTAAATGTATTACATTTGTGTAACTGCCATTTTTAACTGTTAGTGTTTTCAGTTTCAATTATCATTCATGTTTTGCAATATCACATAATAATGTGTATTCACTTCTACTTTACACCAAATTAACAAAGATCCTAAAAAGAATCAAGTGTTCTTAAACTAAAAAGAATACACAAATGTTCAAATTCTGTATGAAACGTCATTTTCTCAATGAACAAATATTTCAGAAAACGTGTAAAAGCATGAGTTCTGGTGGAAGATTTGATTCAGCAAAAAAGATTTACTACTGGTCAAAATTTTCAAGGTCTCAAGGTCAACAACCTTTACATCGAGATAAAATGACCCTTTGACCCCACAAATATCAGGCAGAAGAGTCTGCTAAACATCACAATCAACAGATTTGTTCTTTTCACTCCTACATTAGTACATTATGTGACGTTTACGGCTCTATACCTGTTAATATGGTAATGTGTTAAACTGAGCTTCACACTCTCCACGGCCATGAGACGATCAGTGTCAAATGCCCCTGAAAGACTCTAACACTAGATCTTGATCAGATCACTGGTCTGAGCAGTAAAAATTCATGAAGCGATCCAGCTTAATTCCCCTTCGTTTAGCAGACAGATATTTGTACTGATACTACTTTTTATCATCATGTACTGTACAAACAGGGAGACGGACTGACAGAGCGATATACAGTCAGATGCACCGGCAGACATAAATATAAATAGAAAGACAGACTCTCAAGCAGACAGGCCTAACATACAGACATGTCTGGATACTGTATCAGTACAGGAAAAATATGCCGTTGATGCACCGCTGGAGTTTTGCTGTAGATTGTGGCTAGTAATGTAAAGCGTCTAGACATCTGTCGTGAGCACATCACACACCACGGAATCATTCGATCAGTTTTCCACCAAGTAATTCCAGCAGGTAACCAAAGCTGATGAACTGATGAAGAGTGCGAGCAGGTTTTCTGAGAGAACGCGTGTGAATGTTGCTGATGTGAGTGCTGTCAGTGGAGATGAGCAAGTCCCACAACACAAGGTCAACAGATCCTTTATATAGCAACAGCTCGTTCCTGAAGATCCACAGATGCCTCTGCCCGGTTTAAAAAAGGGCATGAGACACATTGTTTCATGTATGTGAACGTGTTAATTAAACATTCACAGAAAATGTGAAGAGTAGTTGGACTTCTTGGTTTTTGAAGGTTGTAAATATTAACTTCTTCCTCTGCTGCTCCGTTCTTCATCTTGCCTGCAGACACGGTGCTAAAGCAGTGTGTCTGCAGATTTTCTATAGATAATACACTATTCATTATGGCCCTCGTTAGAGTCATTATTTTAATGTATGAGACAAAACTGGCTAATTGAAGGATCTTTGGCCCATTAAACTTTAATGGTTCTGCGTTTCCTCACGAAAACGTGCTCTTGCTAAGGTTTTACTGCTATTAAAGCTTCACACAATCAGAAAGCGTTTCTAGTTGTGCTGTTGTGGTATTATTTGCTGAGCTCTCTCTCTCTCTCCATGCCATGTTCTCAAGATCACTCCACGAAAAATCAACTCAGCGGAAAAGAAGAAACGAGGATGGGAAATAGAATCAAGCTGATGTGAAACGTGATATAATTTCAGCTCCACGTTACTAAAATTAGAAAACTTGACTGAATGTTGTGTCGCATCAGGGGATACTTAATGTCTCATAAAAGCGTCGAGCAGCAGCCAGGCTGACGTCTTCTGCTTCTCCAATAAACATCTGAGCTTTATACAGCATCTCTGTTCACGTTCTGTCTTCCTAACGACAGAACTGTTTGAGAAACGCTCGAGTAGTACACAGCTATGCCATAAATAATGAACGTCTGATGCCATTTCCATCTCAGCAAGGTCATTCCCAGCGGCAGAAGTGATGACCACTAAGTGAACACACTCCGACAAAACCTCTACAGCAGACCTGGACATCGGCTGCTCAATGCTTGACTTTAATCTGCCCATGTGAGGTTGGTTTTAACTTACAAAAAACATTTGTTTCCTTGCTCCTGAACTAAAATGACGCTAAGTGTCACACACTCAGAACTTTCGGTTCCTGAATGGATTTGAAAACGAGGCTTTACAGTTAAAACTTTACTGAGTCTTTAGTTTGATCACGTGTAAGAGCGACAACATAAAGAGCATAAAGAAATACTTTTCTGCTTCAGAGTTGTTGTAGAGCTTTACTCTGGTGCTGATATGTTTCTTAGTTTGGAGCATTTCTTCTATCTTATCTATAAATAACATATTTGCACATATATATTTCAAATATGCACGTAAATATATGCAAAGGAAGTTCAAGCGCGGGTGCACAACCCTGATTGCTCGTAACCGGTCTCTCACTCTGCAGCCAGTGGAAATATCGACGTGTGCAAGGTGTTCTTCTCTTTGCAAACATCCTGGGCAAATCAGACTCACGGTATTTAAGAATCTGTGTGTCCAAGTATTGGGGTAAATTTTTTTTTGTCACACTCATTGTCATCAAACTTGTACTGTTGGCTCTCTCCGCCTGCCTTGGTTTGAATAGCTTGCTTGTTTTGTGACTACACCACATGTCTGACGGACTTTATTATAAGTTCACCGTTCCTAAATGCATCTAGGTCTCAATTTGCCCTCACCCTGTGACCATATAAGCTTTTCTTTTAAGAAAAATACTGTATTCACCGATATTACATGGAGACCTGATTTAGATCACGCTCGTTCACACGCTTGTGCTCTAATATACGCACCGAGACAGCATCAGTAACAAAGTTTCTTTATTGGCAGTGAAAGAAACCAGTGCTGCTTTATAACACACATTCAATGAGCAGATGAGCAGTGGATTTGGGAGATTATATCGTATCGTGAACGTGCAGGATTCATTTCAGATTTCATTCGGTTTCTCCATTTTTAAAGAAAAAAAAATGTCAAGCTAAAAATCACTGCATTTTTTTTTGTGAATAAATAATCAGTCTACTGTAAATATAAACTATAAAATGCTAGTTTGTATATTTTTGTTGACAGTGCATCCGTGCGGAGGGCTGGCATAACACCAGAGGTTTGATAAGTGGGAATGGACACATTAGGATCATGAAGCTCTGGCTGAATCTGATGCTTTTCTCTGACAGCTGACACCGTTTTATAAGTATCTGTTTCTCTCCGGTATAACGCGAGCAAAGATGGAATCCGCCACCATTATTAATGCAGGAGACTGAGGAGTAGTGTTTAAGCAGTGTGTCTCTCTGCGCTCTTCTGGGCCCGGGGCCACGCTTCAAGGGCCCGGTTTGATTACAGCCAGAGAAGAAGAATGGAGAAGGAATCCTTTTGAATTTTTATGACCTGGAAAGTGATTAGTTGGAGTTTTAAGCCCTTTTGGGGGACGGGACACACACGACAGCGATGAATGATGAGTCGATGAACGATGATTGATGTCCCTTCATAAAATCCGTCTTTAAGAGAACTTGCATGGGGTTTAGATGTCTAATTCTCTATTAATATGAATCCTTGATCCATACGTTTCGAGGACCTTGATGGTGAAGCAAAAGGATGGGCGAACCTCGCGGAGCAGGAGCTATAAATAACCTTGTTTCCTGCTGATTGATAGAGAAGGTGTACCCGCGTCAGAGTTTCACCAGGGCAGAGCCGTTGCTCACGCAGACAGCGCTTAAACTTTACACGCGGGTGTGTGATGAATGTAAAGCCTTGACTGTGTGCGCTAGTGCTTCACACTCTCACCCCGAGGTAGAGTTCTGAAGGACTCCGGCGGTGGGCGGGGCCACACGAACAGCTTTACCCTGCTCTTTTGGGAGAGGAACCGTCCCCTGCTACCAAACTTATTGTGAGCCCACCAGTGTTAATCTCCACTGACACAACGCAACTGGAGGTCACTTTCAACACGGTCACTTTCATGGTGTGCATCCGCCTCCAGAGACCTCTCTGGAAACCGGATAATGGTGACATGACACGTCTCAGAACCAAGCGGGAAACCATTACCAGCCTGCTAAAAGGTTTTCTGATGTCCAAGACCTCAACCCTAACCCTAAGTCAGCGAACAGATAAATAAGACTCACAAATTTATTTTAAATATTTAGCTAAACAAAATGACAGACTGGGTCTTTGCGTGGAAATGTGCCAGTTGGCACACACTTGACATGTCAGGCAACAAAGTGTTGAGTGTGTGTTTCCTGTGTACTTCTGCTGACGGGACAGAGAAGATGACAGATGTTCACATCAGTTATCGCCGCAGTAGAGGACGAGCATCTCGATGTGACGTGATGTTATAACGCAGCGCTGAAGTGACACCAGCTTTTACAGAACGTTACAGATGGTCCTGTGTCGATTTTCCCTCTGGTTCGTCTAATGAGAAATTAAAGTGTTTGTTAAAGCTTATCAGAGGGACCAGAGGATCCGGTCCGACCAGAATGTTCTGCCCACTATACGTGAAACCATAGACACACACACACACACACACACACACACACACACACACACACACACTGCACTACATGACAAGATTTTCCCAAAAATTACATCCATATTCCTTCAAGTGATTATTATTATAGTAGCACATCATTTGTGGTTATGTGCAGATTTTCTTAATGAGAAATTTAAATGTTCATAATTTTGTATCTACAATTTTATATTGTAGATACAATTCAAGTAAATTGTAGATGATCAAATTCTACCACTAATATTTCAATCTGACAGTGAAA
>SOMO01000018.1:311966-341674 GCA_028128575.1 Paedocypris carbunculus | reverse complement strand
ACACACACGCACGTACGTCTACTGATTCACTCCGGAATCTTGAAAATGAAACGCATTTCCGTTCCATGTCTGAAATGTGTCCGACCAGAAAAGTAGCGTCTGGCGTCTAACCCATTGCTATTCTTGTCGAGTAGTGTTACAGTTCTTGTCGTTGGTTTACTGGAATACAAACTACAGACATCATAACGCCGAGCGCTTGCGGTTTTTCAGACGCGTGTCTGTCATATTCCCCGCAGAATGTCGTCTCCTCCCTACCCGTCTCCACACGCCCGTGGCCGGAATCAGGACGAGGAGGATCCGTTGGAGAAGATGATCTCCAGCACGGGCTGCGCACCGATGCACCACTCTCTGCAGGACTGCATGGCCGAACACCAAGACTGGAGGAAATGTCAAGCTGAAGTGCGGAATTTCAGAAACTGTATGGACACGTTCCAGAGGAGCCGCAGACAGCTAAAGCCCGAGCAGCGGCTTGACGCCTGACCGCACTGAGTAAAAACGCGACCACTCGTGAAAATCACTGTGATGAACTTGAAATGCTTGAGTGGAATGTTTTAATTTTTCTCAGCAAAGTTAAGTTTTACATTAAAAAACTGTGTGTGTTCGCGTGCGTAAATTATTTTGAGCTTAATTATCTTCTTGTTTTTGTTTTGTAAATGTTGCTAATCTGATCGCTGTGGGTTTTTGGAAGCAATTACAGCAAAAATACATTCCCTCATATAAAAGAAGTGATTTATTACAACATTCAGCGGCACTTCTACATGACAAAAAAAAAAACTGCTACATGCAGCACGTCAAGTCACCCCGACACTTCACTTGTGGGTTTCCCTCTTCCCATCATTGTGTCGACTTTTCTGCGCTTGTACAGGTCTCGAATGGACTGCAGCACCTCTTCGGTCTTCAGCGTGTAAATGATGGGATTCAGCATTGGTGGAATTGTGTGTGTCAGAGAATTATTGATTATTCTAGCATTTTGATCAATGGATGTTGACATAGACTTCACATTAACACTCAATATGGGCAGATAAAGCAGGGCGACCAACGTGAGATGGGAAGAGCAGGTTTTCATGGCCTTCATCCGCTCAGAACCGTGCGCGATCTTGCGCAGAGACAAAGCAATGCAGATGTACGAGATGGTTATTATTAACACTGGCAGGCAAATCAGGAGCCCAAACAGAATGTATGCCATGAGAAAATTTGGGAAATTGCTATTACAGGAAAGGCTGATGACAGGACCATGATCACAGAAATAACTATTCACCACAATGGACCTGCAAAAAGAAAGCCTGGTCACGAGACCCACAAGAAGGACAAACAGAGTTGTGGAACACACCCAGCAAGAGCATATAATGGACAGCATGACTGATTTAGTGACAATGGCGTGATACCGCAGAGGAAAGCAAATGGCCACGAGTCTGTCAAAAGCCAAGACAAGCAAAGACATGGACTGCATGTTCATGAAGTGGTACACAAAGAACATGTTCACTAGACAGTCGTTATATGAAATGTACTGATTGTCAAATAAAAACATAAAAATGAGTTTGGGAATTAGAGCCGAGCTGCCGCACAGATCACACACAGCCAGGTTGAAGACAGCAATGTATTTGGCCGTGTGAAGTCTGCGGGAAAAACATATGGTGCACATGATGGAAGAGTTTCCCATTAATGTAATCATGTAGACGAAGCACAGGAATACATAGTAGTATCTAGCATGAGGGATGTTGGAAAAGCCATTGATGAAGAACATGGCAGGTTGAACAACAGTGAGGTTTAGTGATGAGGACGATGATATGTGGGTCAAGCTTCCTGCTGTCTGCTCTTTTGTGTCACCTGTGGTAAAAAGCTGATTTTAGGTGCGACACTTGACCGTTAGAAACGTTCACGAAATGTTCAGTCGAGTCACACTAAAAGACCTGAACAACAATTTACGGCTTCTTTTGAGATAAATGTTTGTCAGTGAGAAAGGCTGTAAAACAGTAACATGTGTCTTCCTGAACACAGTGTGGAACACAGAGTGTAAAAAGCCATGCAAATGAAAATGCAAGATGACATACAGCAATCACACAATTAAAGTGAAAGATCTGGACTCCAGATCTAACGGTGGAACAAGTCTCATTGTCCATGAAGGAGCGAGCTCTGATCTGCACAACTCTGCTTCCTGTTTTCCTGATGAGCAAATTATTAATCTATCAACAAACTGAGCACAGGAAGTCTGGATTAGGAGATACACAAACACAGAAGAGATGCTACAGCTGGAGCTTAGAGATACAGGAACCACTGTTTGTGATAAACCAGAGAAAGACACAGATTTGGGAAGTCGACCCATTCTTCCTGTAAATGCAGTAAACGAGACACGTCTGCTTGCCAAAGTAGACACCAAATAGGATGAAAACAGGAACATGTAATAGTATCGTGTGTGAGATATACCAGTGGATCCAGGGGAAAAGAAAGAAACATTTTCAGGCATGTTCAGAATCATCTGCTTCCTGGACAGAAGAGGAATCCATTGTTAGACGCCAAAAGCAGCAGAGAACTTAGACGGCCTCAGACGCTGTCAAACACTCACCGCGACATCTGGGTTCAGTTCTGAAGACACAGGAGAGTCATGGACTGATGTGTTTTATCTGCTCTTCACTATGCTCCTCCTCTTTAACTTCTTTTCATTGGTCCATAAAACACTTCCTTGATTTATTAGTGTTCACACTGACCCCAAATCAAACCCGGTTTCTTCTTATATTTCTTCTTTATATTCAACTTTACAAATTTTAACTGAGTAAAATTTTTGTTTTTATTTGTATTTTAGACAAAGCAAACAGAAAGACCAGACAAACCAGCAGAAGACCAATAAAAAAGGTTTTAATAAATTATGTTTGCATTATATTATAATGAGTGATCCTGAAGATAAGATTGAGCTGACGGTTAAATCTTGAAATTCTCAATGAATGTATATGTACATGATCATTTATCATGAATGCTTGAATGTACATGATACATACCATGAAAATGAATTCAGTAGGGGGAGAAAGCAGCCCTGATATGGGCAGTGTCAGAACATCAGCCCGAAACGGGAAATGGTTCACTATACACTTTATTAATAAGCACTTTCTATAAACAGCTTCTCAGATGACACCAACACATCCAAGGCGTTCAGAAAAGTTAACGGGTCTAAAGAGTTTTGTAACATGACTGATACATTGTGACACAGTAATCAGTTATTACCCTCACATTTCAATCTAAAGCAGCAAGTGGTTTGGTATCTGTTTATGTTGATAAACATACTTTGCTTTACCTCTAGTGTATGAAAATGAAATGAAACATAAATCACGCCTCTTGACTACCTAAAAACAGACAATTAATATTCATCAGCCTGTCAAAGCGGATTAGTACTCGAAAAATAGTATAACTGCAATATCGATAATACAGTTTGAAATATTCACAGTTAATTCTGGCATTGTGTAGAACAGAATGTTACTTTATGTACGTATTTAACGTCATGAGTTTCTTTTGTATTCTGCACAGCTAATAAGAGATGTCATTTGTTTTTAAATTTTCGTACTTCCTACTTGTGTTTTGCCTTTGGTGCTTGTGTCGACTTTCCTGCGCTTGTACAGGTCCCTGATGGACTGCAGCACCTCTTCTGTTTTCAGCGTGTAAATGATGGGATTCAGCATCGGCGGAATCGTCTGAGTCAGAGAATTATTGATTATTCGGGTGTTTGTGTCAACAGGAGACACAGCATATGCAATATTATTACTCAACACTGGCAGATAGAAAAGAGCCACGAGCATGAGGTGAGAGGAGCAGGTCTTCATGGCCTTGATTCGCTTGACACCGTGTGGAATCTTAAACAGAACCAGTGTTATACAGAAATACGAGATGAACATGAGAATCAGAGGAGTGAAGATCAAGAAACAGATACACATTTTTGCTATTAAAGCGTGCAGAGATGCGTCATTACATGCCAGTTTGAACACGGGCCCGTAGTCGCAGTAATACGTGTCCAGCACAGTAGATCGACAGAATGACAGTCTGTTCAGTAAGCTCACATGTACTGAAAAGAAAGTCAGTGAAAAGCTCCACATAACCGCGATGAACAGCAGCATGACAGTTTTAGTCACAACCACATTGTATTGAAAAGGAAAACAAATGGCCACAAATCTGTCGAAGGCCAGCAGCAGTAAAGACATGGACTGCATGTTCATGAAGTGATAAACAAAGAACATATTGGTCAAACACGCTTCAAAAGAAATGTCCTGGTGGTTGAACAGAAAGGTGTCGATGAGTTTAGGAACCAAAGCCGAGCTGCCGCACAGATCCGAAAGAGCCAGATGAAAGACCGCAATGTATTTGGCCGTGTGAAGTTTGCGGGCCAGAGAAATGACACACATGATGAAGGAGTTTCCCAGAACCGTCACCACGTACACCATTGACAGGAACACATAGTAATATTTAGCATGAGGGATGTTGGAAAAGCCACTGATGAAGAACATCACAGGACGACCTAACGTGACGTTTTCTGAGATGACGGCCATGATCCACACGTCCTGCAGTAGAACCTTCACACAACAGCGCTGATCACAAACACCTGACAAATACACTTGTATGTTCTACAAAATAAAAAGCCTGCTGGAAGTCTTTCTCCTCTCAGAAGAAACACGTTTACTTCACCGTAACTCAAGCTACTCTAGCCTCCAGCAGCCAAACTTATATGAGATCCACCTCCAAAGCTGGAGACATCAGCAGGAAGCATCATCTCCCCAATGACACATCTCCACACACACGCACACAAACATCATGCATCACGTTGTCAGGGTTTGCAGTCCCTGTGACTTTTATGGTGAAAAGATACAGATCACTTTCCTTCAGAAACCCTGATTTGTTTGTTTTGCCATCAGATGTTTTGTGTTAATTTGAATCCAATATTTATTTATTCTGCCCAGGTGTTGTGTTTTAATTACAGTGCTTTTGATTGTTCTGTTCATCTGTGTCTGTTGTGTGCTAACTTTCTTTGGTGTTGGATCATTTTGATTGGGATTTTCAGAATATTCGGTATATTCCTTGCTTTGGTTTGGTTCGGTCTTGCTGTGTCTGTTGCGTTACCTGCTGTCCAGATTGATATTTTTGCTCTCCATGCTCTTGCCTTGTTCCTGACTAATTGGATCAATAGTAACGTTACTGTTTTTTTTGCCTAAAGTGACGGTTTGTTCCTGCTTGGTTGTTTTTGTATCAAAATAAAAAATTCCGACCCTGAAATTTGGTCTGAGCTTCCTGTATCCCCAATCGTAATACACACGTGTAGTGTAGTAGTTGTAGTGTATGAACAACCCATAGCAGAAAGATTCAAACAGACCGTGACAGGATTAGGCTTCATTTATTCTGTAGATTGTGGAAAAGCAACAAACGCTGTGTAGTGTCTTTTACGTTCCAAGATTTTGAGCCCTAATTACTTGCAAACAACATGTTTTATAAGCTTTCAGGTAAGTCATGGTGATTGTGTGTTTGTGTGTTGCTTGGTTTGCTCATTGTCTCCACTGTGCGGGAATAAAAGTTATATTTTATTGTATTACAAACAGGGCAGAGGACAGAAGCAGAATTCTACTCACATCTCAAATAATTCTGAACTTCATTGACTGATTGGAGAACAATTCTAAATCAAAGTGGAGCCTTTTTTGGTCTTTTTTCCACAGTAAGTGCCACACACTCAAATCAATAATGATGTTATATAAAGAATCAAATAAAGCTAAATCACATTATATGAGCCAGTTGATCATCTACCAACATTAATCTCCATGTTCTACACCTCAATAAAGAAAACTAGTGTATAATATGAAAATGCAGAAGTTTTTGAAGAAATTAACTTGTATAACTACCAATATAAAGTACATCATTAGTTAATGAAGACAATATTTTAGTAAATAAGACAATTATTTAAAATGGCATTGTTTTAGTTTTGTTTCCTCCAAGAACGCAACTTTCCTGCGCTTGTACAGGTATCTGATGGACTGCAGCACCTCTTCTGTCTTCAGTGTGTAAATGATGGGATTCAGCATCGGCGGAAGAGTCTGTGTCAGGGAATTATTGATTATTCTAGCATTGGGGTGGATGTAAGTCAGGGCAAATGCAATATTGTTGCTCAAAATTGGCATATAGAAAAGAGCCACGAGCATGAGGTGAGAGGAGCAGGTCTTCATGGCCTTGATTCGCTTGACACCGTGTGGAATCCTAAACAAAACTAGCGTGATACAGAAATACGAAATGAACATGAGAATCAAAGGAGTGAAGATCAAGAGGCCGACGCAGATCTTCCCCATCAACTCATGCAGAGACGTGTCATTACAGGCCAGTCTGTAGACTACAGCGTAGTCGCAGTAATACGTGTCCAGCACAGTAGATCGACAGAAAGACAGTCTGTTCAGTAAACTCACATACACTGAAAAGAAAGTCAGTGAAAAGCTCCACATAACTGCGATGAACAGCAGCATGACAGTTTTTGTCACAACCACATTGTATTGAAAAGGAAAACAAATGGCCACAAATCTGTCGAAGGCCAGCAGCAGTAAAGACATGGACTGCATGTTCATGAAGTGATAAACAAAGAACATGTTGGTCAAACACGCTTCAAAAGAAATGTCCTGGTGGTTGAACTGAAAGGTGTCGATGAGTTTAGGAACCAGAGCCGAGCTGCCGCACAGATCGGAAAGAGCCAGATGAAAGACCGCAATGTATTTGGCCGTGTGAAGTCTGCGGGCCAGAGAAATGACACACATGATGAAGGAGTTTCCCAGAACCGTCACCACGTACACCATTGACAGGAACACATAGTAATATTTAGCATGAGGAACGTTGGAAAAGCCGCTGATGAAGAACATCACTGAACGACCAAGAGTCATGTTAGCAGAGTCTGACAGCATGATAAACTCAGATGCATGAACTCTGCAATAAACAAGAGTTAAAGACAATATCAACATGTGGTCATCCTGTAACAAAGCATTAATTGATTATAAAATAAAAGATCAGTATTTGAATATGGACATTCGAGACAGTTGAAGACTAACAGACGTAATCTTTACCTTTCTCTGACTGCTCGCGTTTCTGCTGTTCTCCTAAATTTATAGGACTGTCACGTGAGAGTGTTTATTCAGCTCATGTAACGTCACTTTTCCCTAAAGATTCTTATCAAAAGAAAACTGTGAGGAGTACATATGTGAATATATAATAACATATTCTCAAATAATGTTTACTTTTAAAAGTGTAAATAATTAACAATTATGCACAATACTGCTCAGATACTTTTTTTTCTTACATATTTAAGATTTGGGATTTACCAAAAATAAGGTTTGGAATTTATTTAAAAAAAAAAAGTAGAACTAGGTTGTTATAGTAAATAGGTACTAAATTAACAAAATATACACAAAATCCTTTTCTATATTTAGTATGTTTTTAATTGGGTTGTCAAACCTAATTGTCACCAGAAGGGGGCGGAAATCTATAGGAAATATTTTTTGTGATATCACATAAATCTATTTTACATTAAATTTCCATTGTGTTCAAATGTATTGAAATAATAAAAAGAAAAATCATACACACACACACACACACACACACACACACACACACACACACACACATTCTATCTATTTCTAACTATATCTAACCCTCCAGAGACCTGAAGGAGTAAAAACACTGGGACAACATGGGCACTACATGGGAATTTTGCGGTCACGTACAAACAGCACAAACACTGTCTTTTAATCAAGCAACAACAACAATCTAGCAATGCTGAAGTATGTGTATTATGAGAATGTGTCAACAGTGTTTGTTAGCACAGGTTCATATAGAACCATGTATACATATACTGTATTTAAGTGCGTGTGTGTGTGTGTGTGTATGTGTGTGTGCTCACGCGCAAGCTCTGTTCTGCTTTTTGCATACTCTTGTCATTTTATATCAGCTATAAAATACACTAAACAATTTATTATCACCCAATTATTTTCACATCTTTTGGTTACCTTGTTAGGTTTCCTTATCCACCAAATGATTATTTTAAATGCTTTTTGTTCTAGGTCTTTGGACCTTTTTTTACAACACACATTTACATTTTAACGTGAGAAATGTGGTAAAATGTACCTTAAATTTTTTTTTTTACTAAATAAAAGTTACATAACTTTTAAAAAGTACATTACTAAAAACAAAACTGCATTAATATTACAGATGAACTGCAAAATGTTCTTTGCAAGTATATTTCTTGCCATTGTTACACTGCTCGCTTGCTTTCTGTTGGTACTGGTTGGGCCGAATCAACAGCTCTGTCTCTGGGGTCAGTAGGGGTCAGCAGGTACCCAGACCTGGGGTTTGGGGTTTTTATATACTCCATATACGCCAATAAACCAATAAAAGGTTTATTTGGGTTTTTGGCAGCTAAACACAGCACATGATTGGAAGATGAGCTGGTTGTCGTGCTGGTTTTTTGCGTAGAAATTCATTTATCATTTTGTTTTGCTTCTCTGTTTAAGACCGGTTTAGAAACGACCCTAACCTACAAGTTCTATAGTTTTATATATAATATATTGTACGTACTACATTTTTGTAGTTTTTTGGCTTTCAAAATGAAAACGGGTCAGTTTCGACCCCAACACAAGATATTGTGTTGCTACCCATACGTTTCGCTACACAAAGACAGTCAGATTGTGCAGAGCGCTTTGTAAGTGGCTCAAAGGTTGAGTCAATTATAAAGTCAAGAATGAATAAATGTGGGCCAGGATCAGGTGTCCAGATCGTCTGGCAGCTATTTTGTTGAAACATATTTTTTCCTTTAGTCTATTTTACATACAACAACCTATCTATCTATCCATCTATCCATCCATCCATCCATCCATCTATCTATCTACCTAAATACATGGGTGTTTACATTTGCTGTTTGATGCAGTCAAATTAAAGTAACAAAATCATTGAAAATTGATTTCCAAAATTTTATTTTTGATTCTTGAAGTTCTGATATTGATTGAAGTTTCTGTTTTCTTTGAATAGAACAACAATAACACTAAAATACCTTTAAACTAATTTCCAAGCTAATTTCTCCAGAAACAATTGTAGCATAATCTTTTCAGTTACGCAGTCCAAAAACCAGCCACATTCTCCGAGCCTTTCAAACGCATCATATCTGATGAAGGATTGCACACCATACTATTGAATTTTTACTGCTATTTAACATTTGTGTTTTTGCATAGCTGTAATTTGCCTTCGGTGCTGATGTCAACTTTCCTGCGCTTGTACAGGTCCCTGATGGACTGCAGCACCTCTTCTGTCTTCAGCGTGTAAATGATGGGATTCAGCATCGGCGGAATCGTCTGAGTCAGGGAATTATTGATTATTCTTGCGTTTGGATGAATGGGTGTTGTTACAGCTGCAATGTTATTGCTCAGAACTGGTAGAAAAAAAATGGCCACTAACAAGAGATGAGAGGTGCAGGTTTTCATGGCTTTGGTTCGATCTGTGCCGTGTGTGATTCTCAGCAGAGCCCAAGCGATGCAGAAATACGAGATTATGATCAGCACCAGTGGTGTGCAGATCAGCAGGCCGTAGCAGATCATACCCATCAAACCATTCAGAGAGTTATCGTTACATGCCAGTACAAAAACAGGAGCATAATCGCAGAAATAACTATTGACCACATTAGAACTACAAAAGGAGAGTCTGTTCAGCAAAGCCACAAGCACAGAAAAAAAAGCCAAAGACAGAAGCCACATCATCCCGACAATCAGAGACATTACTGATTTAGTGACAATGGCGTGGTACCGCAGAGGAAAACAAATGGCCACAAGTCTGTCGAAAGCCAAGACAAGTAAAGTCAAGGACTGCATGTTCATGAAGTGATACACAAAGAACATATTGGTCAGACACGCTTCATAAGAAATGTTCTGGTGGTCAAACAGAAAGGTGTCGATGAGTTTAGGAACCAGAGCCGAGCTGCCGCACAGATCGGAAAGAGCCAGGTTGAAGACAGCAATGTATTTGGCCGTGTGAAGTCTGCGGGATAAACATATGGTGCACATGATGGAAGAGTTTCCAAGAACCGTCACCGCGTACACAAAACACAGGAACACATAGATGTATTTGGCATGTGGAATGTCAGAAAAGCCGCTGATGAAGAGAGCTTCTGGACGAACAAAAGTCAGGTTCTTTGAGGGCAGAGACATCCCGTCTGCTCTTCACTCACTGTGTTAATCAGAAACAGAAGTCATTTTTAAAACAACCATGTTTGTAGTTAGTGTATGTCATGAGCATCAGTTACATAAATACACAAAGGAAGCATTTGATTCTTTGCTTTACCTTATTCGCCGCTGGCACCGTTAATATACATGCAGTCAGACATGCAGTCTGACTTTTATATTAAACTCAAGCCATAACTGATTTCCCTACAGACATGGAAAAAGAAGGAGTGACTTTGACACGACTCTGAAAAAAGAAAAATTACAGTGGGTCAAAATCACATGAAGAACTGGTCAAAATCGTCATCTGCAATTACCTAACATGCAGAAAAGAACATTATCCAATAGACCAATCACAGCAGCAGGTGGCAAGTGACAGACATCAGCTGTGGCCTTCTAAAGTGCCTTTGCTTTAATTGTGAACACACAAAAGGACTTTTTTTTACAAAAACATTGCCAAAAGTTTTTCTCTTTTTCTGCATGTATTGCAATGCCAGAGATTTCTGCACATACTGGCGAAACGTCAAATCCTGTTAGTGTAGTTACACAAGTAACGATGAGTCATATTAACACACTTCCAGCTTTCAGCAGGTCAGACATTTTGATGGAGGCCTGATGTCGACAGTCTGGTCCGCGCTACAGAGAGTGTGTCATCAGCATCAACTGTTGCATCAGATGTGGTGTCACAACAATAGTAAAGAAGATCTTAATTACCTGATAATGACCCAGCGGGCACACTGGGGGTCTGTTGAGACTCCAGCTGAGCTCTCTGAGCTCATTAGATTGACGCAACAGTGACAAAAACAAGTGACTTTACCAAAACATCAAAACACAGGGAGAAGAATCACAAACAGCCCAATGAAGGCAGGAAAGAAAAACACGTTTTAAAAAATGTCTAAAAAATAGACATCTACACTGATGGGTTGTCAGTTGATAATTAGTTAAAGTACAGAAACGTCAATGGATGGATAGAATATGTCAATGTCGTATTGTGCCATCCGTTGGAGAAATAATAAATACTGATGTAAAAAGATACACAGCGAGAAAAATACGCAATGCCACGTAAAATTACTACTGTTATTGTCAATCTAGCTAGCCCACTAGCATGCCCACTAGCATGACTCGTGACATATGATCCTGTCATCAGAACATGACTGACATGTGATCATGTGACACATCAGAAGGATTGGATTACACTTTCATTGAATAGAGCTGCTTCCGCGTTTAAAGTGCTTCAATGTGTTAAGTTGCTGCTAGGAAACCATGATGAGCAACTATTACGCGGCAAAAAAATACATAAAAGTCGAGCCATCAGTCACAATTTCCTGTTACTACAAGCCAGTTCAAGCCGTTAGGTTAATTTGAGTTGATTACAAAATTAAGAGTGATTTACCAAATAACTTAATTTGAATATTTTCAGTTTGTTTAAATGAAATGAGTGAAAAACTTTTTATATTTTTGTTAAAACTCTATTTCAGCTTTGATTTTTCTTATGTTGCCGTTACTGAGGTCAGTTGCATCATTCTGCCTCTTTCCTTCATAGGAGCTGCTTTTCAGTGTGTGTATGAGCTGATTGAAAGCCTCGTCGTGTTCCTCTTATCACTTTTTTTGGAAACCAAGGTGGTGGGGTGACAGAAGATGGTGAATGAGAACTACAGCGGGAAGAATGTGGACAGCTTCATAATCACAGGATTTGATCATCTACAGAACCAGAAGCTTCTAGGGTTCCTCATCTTCATCAGCTACGTGCTCATATTGCTCGGGAACACCATCAATCTCTGCGTCATCCTGACCGACAGACGTTTGCACAAACCCATGTACATCTTGATCTGTAATCTGGCAGTTCTGGACATAATGTCCACATCTACCTGCTGCACAACTATGATCTCAGTGCTGCTCGACGAGATTAAAACAGTCTCTTACAACTCCTGTATCTCAAGAATGTTTTTCTATTACGTTGGTGTTTTTGCCATGTGTCTTGGTCTGACATTAATGGCATTGGATCGACTGATTGCCATCAGACTTCCTTTACGATATCACAGCATTGTCACTAATTCACGCACTGTTTTGTTCATTTTTATAACATGGTGCATAACTATTGCTTTAATTGGAGTCATCACGTCTACAGCAGACAGTCTTCCATACTGCCAGCCTGTCATCAAATACGTGTTCTGTGACTACGCTTCTATGGTCAGAGCGGCTTGTGTCGATCCCGAAGTGTATTTTAACATAGTAGTAATAATAACAACGCTGCCAATTTTGGGATTGTTTCCCTTCGTCATCTGCACGTACGGTGTCCTGGCGTACAGTGTGACTAAACTCTCCAACAACTCTAACAGAAGACAGATGATCAGCACGTGCTCCAGTCACCTCGTTGTTCTCCTCAGTTTTTATGTTCCAAAGTTGGTTTCAAGTTTGTTAACACGAATTGGTGTTGTTTTAACTTTAACAGAGAGAAACACATTAACTATTGTTACAGCTCTTCTTCCTCCTTTAATAAATCCCACCGTTTACTGCACCAGGACTAAAGAAATCAGGAAACGTTTAGCAAGTTTTTTTTCAATTAAAAGAATTCTACCAAAACAATTAAAATAGCATAAATATCTTTATTGTAAACATGTATGCCTATTTCTGCCCCTTTATATTACTGGAGTGCATGCGTGTGTGCGAAAGAGATTAGAAAATAGGAACAGACCAATTGCGTAGATACATTATGTTTATGCTTGTATCGTGGTGCATTGATAATAAAAGCCTCTTAATAGAATAAACCTGTGACTCTCTGTCCCTGAAGAAACTAATGATCTGCTGTGTTCTGGGATGTAAACACTAAGATGTCACTAAATAAATATGCTGAACAAATACTCAATATTCCCATGTGAGGTAAACACTTGAGTTAATAATGGATTATTAAGTGAACCCATGTGGATATTAATGTAGTCAGAGTAAATGCTTTCTGTCCCTGCAGACAATCTTTCCTGATTACAGGCCTCACTTGTAGGTATTAAGGAAAAAAAGCCATATCAGTTATTAATGAATACATGACAATCATCTTCATTATGCTACTGAATTTTCTAAGATTTTGTGCTATAAATCATTTTGATAATGTTAAATGAATAGTCAAAACGAATATCAGAAAGTTGACGTATTATAGATAAACTTTAAGTCCATAGCACTGAGCATGATTCATCATGTGCTTTAAGTCAAATGTAACCACAATTCAGCGTTATCTAAGATGTTGTCTGATATACACCACCTGATATACATGTTTGAATCACAAGACAAATCTCTCTCTAACAGTTGATTGCTGGTGCTACCAAAGTACACTGGAGTTGATACGAATCAATTATAATATAAAATGTATCTGTTTACGTTATGTGTTACACAACACAGCAGGTCACAGACGTCTTTAAATTCTTAGAGGTTTATTTTTAACAAATTTCTATAATTCTAACAAGAATGGTTTTAAGACCATCACCATCATCCAACTGACTACAATCTCATTTCTCTAATGTCAATCACCATAAAAATAATAATAATATAAAAAAAAACATTGTCTCTATCTGGCCCTTCAGTTCAGGATTTAACAGTTTCACCCAAAAGGGCTTAAAGACTGACATCTGCATCTGGATTCTCAACGTTCTGACCACAGCCAGTGCTGGATCCCTTGGGCTCTGTGTTAAGCACACTGCTGTTCTCCCTGCTTACTCACAACTATGATCCAATGCCCAGCTAAATGGGTTTCTAAATGACACAATCTTGCGACTCCCCTAAGTATCTTTCATAAAACTGTACTCAGTTTTGCCTCTAAACATTTCACTGGACAAAGCATTGATGTTTTTTACACTACTTACACATTTGAGACGTACAGTACATGTTTACATTTTACTGTCACATTCTTGGTCTGGCTCATGGACTACAAAGGCCAGTATTCTTGTGTTCGTTCTCTTCCTGGGTTTGTAGTCACCAGTGATGAAAATAACGGCCTTATGAATAAAAGGCGTTACTAACGGCGTTACTTTTTTCAGTAAAGAGTAATGTAACGCAATTACTTTTTCATCTGTTACAACGTCGTTATCATTATTGACAACAATGCTGCGTTATTATAATTGTGGTCACCGAAGCGTTTTTTGTCCAAACGCAGGGTCTGCACTGTTTTTTTCCTTTGCGTGCGTGTTGATAGCACGTTGAACTGGTGATTTGTGTGTCTGTGAACATGGTGTGACTGAAAACGTAATGATTGAATGGCTTAGATTTAATGTCCATCATTTACCACCCAGAACCATTGAGTTTTGTCCTCACAACAGGAGTCAGTGATGAGCCGAAGAGAAGGCCACGGAGTTTAATTTTAAAACATGACTGTTTACATCTCATTTTAATTTGCATTAAAAAGAATGTTTCTGTTATTGTTATTTAATTTTGGTACATTGTTACAGTAAGTAATACATCGAGAGAAGAACACTTCTTGTTAAACTGTTTACTTTTGTGAATTTTATTTAATTATTTTTGTTACATTCCTTAAGAAGCATAATTTATATTTAGACTTATTTATTGGGCAGTTGTAGTCTGTGCTGTGTAACTAGTAACTGGAACAAATTACTTTTTTAAAGGAATACTTTTTTAAATCTCAACACTGTTTCCTTTAGTTTATCAGTGTTTAAGTTGCATCTGTGTGAGTCTTTTTGTCTGTCATTAACTTTGCACCAGTGTTCCCGAGTTTCTTCCTGAATTACGTGATTTGTGTGTACATTTGAGTGAATTTTGCTCTCCTGTTCTGCACCAGATCGTAACATTCACTGCACATAATTGCCCTATTTTGTGAAATTTAAAAATGTTCCTTAATATGATTACTTTGAGCACAGAAATCGATATTTGTCCACTATGTGAATTAGAAATCACTTTTGTGATGACTAAAACAGTCATTATTCTGTATACTGTATAGGCTTTGCATTATAATCTGGACTGTTGTTTTTCCCAAGTAACATTTAAACTCCCATGTGTGCAAAGTCTTGGCTGCTAAGAGACCGCTGAATGTCTCTCACCCCACAAAATATAAAAGACAGGACATCGAATGCAGGTCAAAAATTCAAACCTTGGGGTTCTGTGGTGAGAAAATTACTTCAAACCAATAAGAGCTGCTTGAAAATATTTTTAAAATAAATTGTTGATTAAAAAATATTTTTTAGATTTTCACATTTTTGCAATTTTGCAGAATTTCTTCAGAATGACTGAAACTCTGTTTGTTTTCCTGTTAAAATTGTACCTAGCCTCTCATGGTTTTCCTCAAACTGCTGTAACAGACGCTGGCTGCATCTTTCTGCCGTCTTCATTCACAGCAGCTGTTTGTCTGAGTATCTACAAGAACATCCAAACTCTGAGGGACTTTGACATCTGTGCATCTGCATTTGTTCTACTGAGATGAACTCATGTGCAAGTGAAGATGGTGAATGAGAACTACAGCGGAAAGAATGTGGACAGCTTCATAATCACAGGATTTGATCATCTACAGAACCAGAAGCTTCTAGGGTTCCTCATCTTCATCAGCTACGTGCTCATATTGCTCGGGAACACCATCAATCTCTGCGTCATCCTGACCGACAGACGTTTGCACAAACCCATGTACATCTTGATCTGTAATCTGGCAGTTCTTGACATAATGTCCACATCTCCCTGCAGCACAACTATGATCTCAGTGCTGCTTGCCCAGATTAAAACCGTCTCTTACAACTCCTGTATCTCAATGATGTTTGTCTATCATATTGGTAAATGCACAGAGTGCACAGCTCTGACATTAATGGCATTAGATCGACTGATTGCCATCAGACTTCCTTTACGATATCACAGCATTGTCACTAATTCACGCACTATTTTTTTTATTTTTCTAACGTGGTGCATAACTATTGTTTTAATGGGCATCATCACGTCTACAGCAGATAGTCTTCCATACTGCCAGCCTGTCATCAAATACGTGTTTTGTGACTACGCTTCTATGGTCAGAGCGGCTTGTGTCGATCCCGAACCATATTTTTTCCTGCCTGCAATGATTAATCTGTGGTGGTTCTGTGTCTTGTTTCCCTTCGTCATCTGCACATACGGTGTCCTGGCGTACAGTGTGACTAAACTCTCCAACAACTCTAACAGAAGACAAATGATCAGCACGTGCTCCAGTCACCTCGTTGTTCTGCTCAGTTTTTACGCTCCATTGTTAGTTTCATCCATGCTAACAAGAATCGGTGTCGTTTTAACTTTAACAGAGAGAAATGCAATTTCAATTGTTAGTTCTCTTATTCCTCCTTTAATAAATCCCACCGTTTACTGCACCAGGACTAAAGCAATCAGGAGCCGATTGGCAGATTTATTTTTACACAAAAATAGTCGTTCCTGATCATTTGGTACAATAAATATTGATTAGTCTGTTTACAATAAAAGCTTGTTTTACTGTCTTTGTGTTTTTTAGTAAATATGATGCAAATAATAGGTGCAGGGCGGCACGGTGGCGCAGTGGTTAGCGCTGCTGCCTCACAGCAAGATGGTTCCGTTTGACACTTGAGGTGTGAGTTCAAGGCCGGCCGGGGCCGTTCTGTGAGGAGTTTGCATGTTCTCCCCGTGCTTGCGTGGGTTTCCTCCGGGTTCTCCGGTTTCCTCCCACAGTCCAAAAAACATGCGTTTCAGGCGAATTGGAATTGGAAAATTGACCACATAGGTATGAGTGAGTGTGTGAATGTGTTTGTCTGTGTGTCCCGCTCTGCGAATGGTTGGCCACCAATCCAGAGTGTGTATCCTGCCTCCGGCCCTAAGACGCTGAGATAGGCGCCAGCTCCCCGCGACCCTGTAAAGGATGAAGCGGTAGAAGATGACTGATAATAGGTGCATTACAATAAAAAAAAGTCTTTGTGCATTAACTCAAGCCTTAACTCCCTGTTCTGAGTGATGCTTTTCACTGTGTTCTGTATTTGAGGAATAAACTGATGCTTTACATTTTGTTATTAATTACAGAACAATTTATTTTAAAGAACATCAAGCTTACCCCTCAAAATGTAATATTTGCAAAAGAACAAAACAAGAAAAATTATCTAACAATCATCAGTCTATTTAGATTTACTGAATGTGCTAAGTTTTACAAAATGGGTTTATTCAAACCAAATATTTGGCCCTCACTCAGCTGGACAACATGGACACTTGTGACATATTTCTGACCACAGCGGTTTCAGATTCAGAACAACACAACCCTCCGGAAGAAACAGAGCACTGGAGACCCCAAAGGCTCTGTGTTGAGTCAAATGCAGTTCTTCCTGCTTTAAATGGAAGAGTTACTACTTTCCTCTCGTTCTTTGACAACGTGCAGTCTTTTGTGCTATGCTGATTTTGGAGGATCCAGATCTCAATCTGGAGCAATCCAGAAGAAACAAATACTTATCTCTCTCAAACAAGTCATCGCTGTAAATTGATCACCTCTCAATCAAAAGTTTTCAGAATCACAAGATATTCTATTCAAAAAAAAAATGTTTTTTTTTGTACCAGCTATGAATTAGAATTCTTTAGCTCCCTTCGAAATTTCCCTACAGCTAAAGAGCTAGTCCAAGTAGAGCTAGTTCCACGGCATGACACAGGACCTGGTTTACTGGCAAAGTCGCCGAATGCTCAACTCCCACCCACTACCCTTACTGATTGCCGGATCTGAAATAAAATTCTGATTGACCAAAAACGTACTCAAATTGAAATCTGACAAAACTGAGTTGTTACTGGTAGGGACAAAATCTATTCTTTCCAAAACTACCACCTTTGCACTGTTCATCGACAGCTCCACTGTGCCCCCCACTTCTCACGTCTCGTTGTCATCCTGGACAGCCTTTTTTCCTTCAAACCACAAATCAACAACATCACCAGATCCACCTACTTTCACATCCGGAACATCAATTTCTTCTGCTTGTCCCTCACTCCCCTCTCATTTGCTATTATGGTCCCCAGCCTGGTTACCTCCCCCATTGGGTAGCACTTTATAATAACTACAACTACACGTCATTATTAACAACGTATGAATTAGACATGACAAATTCTTAGTAACACATTTGGTAATGATGAACATCTAATGAACAAAGCTCATGAACAAGCTGCTTAGTCATTGTTAATTAATACGTACTTAACAACTCATGAAGATATGATTACCTCATACTGTAATTCATGAAGTTCAGAAGCTTGTTAATAGTTAGTTAAGGTTTTCTGTGGCCTCTTCTAATGTTAAAGCTGTATATGTTTTTTTAAATATGAACTAATTGTAGCAAGGTCACCACAGGTGTTGAAGTGGCAACCGAACCGGCGGCAATGACCTTAGCCTACCACCAGGGTGGTCTACTCGGACACACCGGTTCGGTATCCCAATGAGCAGGAGACGTGGATAGGGAATCAGTAACAAAATTCTTTATTAAGTATTAACACATTAAAACTGATAAAACACACACATACACACAACGTACACGGGATATGCTGGACGGGGAATACCCCACCGTTGACCGACTGGTCACGCCAAGAGGTGCACGTTCACAGCAACCCGAACGTACACAACAAACCCGAACAAACACCCTCCAGTGACGAAGCACAGCACAAATCAACCCCGTGTGACAAGCCCCACCACCAAAGGGTCACCTATCGCTCGGATTCGGGGTCCCAACCGTTCGCAGCGCACACTCGCACACGCAAGGACTCCCACGCACACTTGCACGAACACAGACAGTAGCGGCGTTAGGGGGTGGCAAGGCAGGCCCCGCGTTTTGGTCCTGAACATGTCTCGTGTCCGGGTTAATAGGCTATACATGCCCACGTAACGACGGTGACGTGAGTCACTTCAGTCGTTTCTTAATCCATCCAGTCAGCTTCTTGAGTGCATTTTTGAGAACACATGGGTTGATTAGTGGTGCGATCGGAAGCATTAATTAGCGTCATCAAAGTGATTTCTCTGTACGATATCAACATGAGAAGAGATCGCGATAGATTTCGCAAATATGACTCAGGCGCAGAAAAAGCTAAAAAACGCCAGCTAAGAGAAGAATTCGACAGAACTCAAAAGAGAGCACTGGAGCACTGGATAAGTACTGTACTTTCCAAAACAAGCAGATAAACAAGATTTTGATTGTCCTGCGGTTGCTGCTGTGGACTCTACCATAGCGACCACTGTTAATGATAAAAGTGACAGTGATTGTTGCGAATCTACCACCGCGCCATTATTGGTGATCACAGTTCACTTTCAATTAGCAAAACGCATTATTTTGCAATATGTCTGCCAATAAATTGCATTTTAAATCACGTCGTAACCGGCACGTCATTTTTCGATAAGAATAAACCGTTGTTTATAGACCAGAGAAAATAATGAACTTGTACTAATTAAAAAAAAATGTGACACGCGGTATTAAAATGACACAATAATCAAGATATTTCATATTTTTAAATACCATAGCATACTGGTGCTTAGCGATCTTTACTAGTACTCTGGCCCCGCCCCCTCGGGCGGGATCATTGCTGACACTAGGCCCCGCGCTACCTAACGCCGCCACTGCACACAGACAACCACTCACACACACACACACACACACACACACACACACACACACACAC
The DNA here is from genome assembly GCA_028128575.1 of Paedocypris carbunculus. Lineage (NCBI taxonomy): Eukaryota > Metazoa > Chordata > Actinopteri > Cypriniformes > Paedocypris > Paedocypris carbunculus. The sequence continues at coordinate 321,863 of SOMO01000018.1, read as the reverse complement.
TAGTGATGGGAAGTTCGATTCTTTTAACTGATTCCAATCTTTAATTCTCGAACAGTAAAGTGAATGAATCATTTCGAGATTCGGTCATTTAGTTCATTTCCAGTAGGGGGTGCTGTAAAGGTCGTCGCACCATTCATCTAAAAAAATATACGTACACAAAAGACAACATGGTTTGCTTCAGTGAACAACAAATAATACATACATAGCTACAAATCTATAAAAAAAGCATGTGAATCCCTAGCAAAACTTGATCCTTCTACGTCCTGCATCTGCCCTTTGCTTTTAACAGGTTTATCGCGGTCACGTCACAAGTGAATCAAATGAACGGTGAACGAGACTCGAATGGTCTGTTTTGAACGAATCACGAACGTACTGAGTGTTGCTGCTCGCTACAAAGCATGCGCGCAGCTTGGCGCTCACGTCACAAGTGAATCAAATGAACAGAGACAGAGTGATCCATTTAATTGAATCATGAACGTACGTACTGAGCGCTGCTGCTCGCTACTATCGTTCACGAATCGTTCACTGAGAAGACCCGTTCATTCCGAGTCATATGAAAGATTCGTTCCTTTTGAACGGATCGTTCACGAACGACACATCTCTAACACACACACACACACACGAGGCTAACTACACCGATGAGAGTCCGTTCCGGTTAGCCTCAAAAAGCAGTATGGGTTCACCAATGAAGGCAACAGTGAAGCAGCGACGAAACAGCGCCGCCGGCCAGATCCCTCCGTTCGGGCGCGCTCCCCCAATTAAGATCTGACAAAATTGCACGGTTGCTCGCACTCTGACACCGCACCACGCTCGTGGCATCACCACGACGCAAGCACAACGTATTTCCTCCAGGCAGAGAACGTACACCTGCAAAATCCGCCTCGGATCCGTGCAAGCGTCATTCCTCCCGCAGTGCAAGCCACAGCCGGCAACTCCAGGCGTGAGACGCACTTGGGGGCAATGTTACCAAACTCCCGCGAACAAACAAGCCTTGTTAAATAACGAGCATTCTCGGTGCTCACCGCGTGCACGCCGCGATGGCCCAAGCGGCAGCAATCACAATCCTCTCCAGGTGATACTCGGAGACTTTAAATCGCCTTGTGATTGTTTCCATTGATAAAATCAAACATTATATATTTATAACTCCAACAGCCCTCAAAACCTGATGCACTTTTAAATAGTACGTTAGCTAGTCACAAACAAGTTCTTGTTCATCCTCAGCTCAAATCAGCGGGCGGGATTTCTAATCACCTTGTCACATAATGTTGAAGAAAATCCAGAAAGGGTAAGGTTTTGCTGCTCAGCTGAGAATTTGACTAATAATATTCAGTACTTTGAAAATGAACCTGAATTTAATCTCATCGGCTAGAATCTAATCTAATCTTCGATCCATAATTTTTCATTCAACTCACAGTATCAACGAGTTTCCGCGTCTTTGCGCTTCAACCTCTCCGTGTTTAGATTTTCACCTCGCTAAAATGCCAGAAAACTTTACCTCCTGCTACATGTACAGTGTAGATTTTTTCATCAGTGATAAGGGCTTTATTTGCAATAAGTGTAGAGAAGTAGCTAAGATGGTGGACAAAGATGTTTTGTTTCAAACATGTGTCTGAGAGTTGCAAGACAGCCTTGGATGCACTTAGCACTGAGGCACATAGCGAATGTGGCAAAGTGAGGAAGTTAACTCCCCGTGATTTGGGGCGGTGGCCAATTAAATCAATTGCCACCGCATTTAAAGGCTCCTAGCGACACCTGGAGCCGGTTTGTCACAGCTCGCAGGCTGAGCTGCTGGAAAGTCCGCCACACGGTTGCCCCGCTGCCGCCGGGTTTTCTTCTTGTACGCGTGTATGCGTGTGTGTGTGCGTATGTGCGTGAATCGAGGTGCGTGTCTGTTTGGTGTTGCGCGGGATGTGTGTGTGTGTGCGTGCGCGTACTGTTGCAGTGGACCCCCATGTCGAGGGATTGGTCGCCTTTTGTTTGGTGTTGGGCGCAGAGCAGGATTTACAGTGTGTATTACCAGGTGTTCCTGATTCACTGCGGGTGTGTGGGTGAGTGTGGTGACGTGCTGTATGACCGTGTGCTGTAGGGACCAATCGACTGCCAGTGTGAGCCTTGCTGCAGGCACATTGCGTACTGGCGTTTGTATGTCAATTTTAAGAACAGTCTCTGGACTATTTTACACCCTGCTAACTTGTGCTTCTAAATAAATTCATTTTGCGCTTTTGCTACCCACGTCTCTGTCTCCTCTGTCTAAACAAACCCGTGGCCCTGCTACACTTGGTTACAAGTGGAGAGGTCCTGCAGCGGGACAGCTGGTTGACTGTGAGGCGGAATAGTCGTCATTCTAAGCGGCATCACTCCTCTGTTCCGCTTCAAACAGAAAACAGGTTGTCCTCGCTCAGAACAAGGGGCCCAACGAATCATATAGGCCCATGGTCCCCAACACCCGGGCTGCGTCCCGGAACCGGTCTGTGGAGGAATTGGTACCGGGCCCCTGCGCCGCCGATGTATGAAATCTTATAGAAACTTAAAGAAATGTATTGAAAAACAAAACCGAAAAGAAATAATTTTCGTTCTGATTTTTATAATTATCTTCGTTTGCAATCTTAACATTTTTGTTAGGCAGCACTTTGACCAGTAAAGGCTGCATATGAATTCTAAATTGGAAGCGCCTCGTTTCACATTGCGTGCACGCGCTCAAGTTCCCGTGCATGCAGACGTGCGCGCGCCCACGCAAGCACACACACACACACACACACACAATTGTAGTAATGGCAAAACGTGGTGTTCTGCATCAATATGCTTCAAAACATTTTCACTCGGACTCCAAGAATAACACACAAGTCTTTCATTCTCACTCGTACTTTTTACTGACTTCTTCGGCAACAGTAGAAGTAACGACGCAGCGTGAGCATCGCCCTCTACAGGTAAAAACTAGTTTAATTTCAATATGTTACACTTGGTGTGTCGTCAGTCAGTCAAACTTGTGAAGAATTCAAACTACAGGTCTGAAGTCAAACTACAGGTCTGAAGTCAGCCGGCTGGCTGAATGGTGTACAGACCACAACCTCTCCTTGAATGTGGACAAGACAAAGGAGATGGTTGTAGACTTCCAGAGAGCTCACACCCAGCACACCCCTCTCTCCATCAACGGTGCCGCGGTGGAGCAGGTGAGCAGCACCAAATTCCTGGGTGTGCAGATCGCCAATGATCTCACCTGGACCAACAATTCTGCAGCCATAACAAGGAAATCCCAGCAGCGTCCTTTCGCCCTTTGAGTACTTTCTCAGAAAGCTCAGCAAAGCCAGAACATCACCCTCCATCATGTGCACTTTTTACAAAGGTGCTGTAGAGAGCATCCCGACCAGCTGCATCACCGTGTGGTACGGCTCATGCTCCTCCACCTGCAGGAAAGCGCTGGACCGCATTGTGAAAACAGCGGAGAAGATCATCGGCATCTGTCTCCCTCACCTTCAGGAACTCTACAACACCCGCCTCACCCGAAAAGCAGTCCGCATTGCCACGGACCCCACTCACCCATCTCAGCGTTTCCTTAGTCTTCAGGAAGAAGACTGAGAAGTCTGCCGGCCAGAAGCAACAGACTGCGGGACAGCTTCATGCATCAAGCCGTTCGGAAGCTGAACTCACTTACCACACTACCCCACATCCTCCTCACCCTCTAACGAACACTTGGCCACTTTCTTCCATTTTTTGCACAACTCTTGCACATTTCTCATTTCCACTGCACTGTGTTCTTTGTGACTATTGCACATTTTAGGTACTTTCTGTAAATTGCACATTTTTACCAGTACTTGAAAATTGCACATTTTTTTTGTTACCTGTTTTTTGTAAAAAATGTATGTCTATCTGTAAAGAGCGTGGATGAGCAGAGAAAGCAATTTCGACTCTCTGAACGTCCAGTACGTACAGCAGAGTTGACAATAAGGCTGACTTTGACTTTGACTTGACTTTGAAGAATCTTGTGATTGTAATTTTTAGCAATAGTAATTTTTAGGTACAATGAAATCTGACATAATCTGAAATAAATGTGAAGCTCAATAAAACGTGTTTTAGCGATCACTTTCCGCTTATAATTCGAATTTTATGTTAGGGCCCAGGGAGACACTAAAGCGGCACAGGGAAATAATGATAGAACACCTGTTCAGATGCTCTTTAATCATTCCTATAGAAATAATAAAAGTATTCAGACAACCTTGGTGGTAAAGGAAACCCAAAAATTAAGTAACTCTGTTTGTTTATGTTGGTATTAATATATTTAAACTTTTGTTAATTTATGTTTAAGTTTAATTTGTCATTGGTATGGTTGCGTTACCATTTTTAAGATTTCTGGGAAAAGTGCCCTGCTCCTTTAAGGGAGTTCTCCTGAGAATCTGTCGGACGGCTAATGCTAACTCGTGTTTTGGGAATAAATACAACGTTCGAAATCCACCGTGTGACTCCTTTTTTGTGAAGCCCCACGCCAAAGAGAGAATCAAGTCAGAAGAGAGCTGAGCCGAAAGAGTGTGTGTGTGTGTGTGTGTGTGTGTGCGTGGAGCAGCGGCCAGCAGAGTCAGTGCTTCTTTGCATGGGTTGTGCCGTTTTCTGAAAGATGTATTTAGTTTGCGTCATAAATGTTCATTTAATGGTCTTAAGGTCTTAAGCGCTTGTGTCTCTGCTGTTTATTTTTGTGAGAAAGGGTGAAATATCTGCGCATTGTTCTGAGTAAAATATTATTGATAACGGTAGACCGCGCGTATAAGTCGAGATAAAAATTAAATTCAAATATCAAGTAACCTCCTATTTAAAACTTTTAAATACATTTGTATTCATATTTTGGTATAACTGTTTTTATTTTTAATGCATGATTAAGTACACTATAATATGTTAATATTATAGTTATTATAATAAAATAATAAATACTAAATATAAAAATCAGACATGACAACTTTAACATGACACCCATTTGGTTTTTATTGTGTACCAAGTTAAACTAGTACTTACCTCATTCACTGTTCGCATTCTCTCCGTGTTTTTCTGTTCTTCCTCGTTTTTTAATGGCGCCGTTTCTTTGCTGTAATTTTCGTTAGAATGCTCTCTTTCTAGGAGGCTTGGCCAGGGTCACCGATTCCTAGTGGATGCTGGGTGCTGACTCATTACATCCTGACCTCCTGATCATCTGGGTTGAAAAGGTTGATGCTTAACTAATGAGTCTAGATAAATGGAATCCTTTGATTGCCAAGACTGCCATTCAGTTAATATAGCTTGATCATTTTCGATATAATTAAGTGGTTTGTGTGCAGTACAAGCTGCAATAATTTGAGTGGATAGGTAATTTCATCCCATGTGTGTAAAACCTTGGCTGCTAAGAGACCATAGAATGTTTCTCACCCTACAAAATATAAAAGACAGGTCAAAGAACATTCATGCCCTGGAGGTCTGTGCAGAGAAATTCACTTCAAAAAGCTTGCACAAAAAATATCACATTGCAAAGAATCTTCAAGTGAGTTGTTGATGGAAAAATACTTTTATATTTTTTTATTTTTTATAGAAAATAAACTTGAAGGATTTTTTCAGAATGACTGAAACTCTGTTTGTTTTTCTGTTAAAATTGTACCTAGTCTCTCATGGTTTTCCTCAAACTGCTGTAACAGACGCTGGCTGCATCTTTCTGCCGTCTTCATTCACAGCAGCTGTTTGTCTGAGTATCTACAAGAACATCCAAACTCTGAGGGACTTTGACATCTGTGCATCTGCATTTGTTCTACTGAGATGAACTCATGTTCAAGTGAAAATGGTGAATGAGAACTACAGCGGAAAGAATGTGGACAGCTTCATAATCACAGGATTTGATCATCTACAGAACCAGAAGCTTCTTGGGTTCCTCATCTTCATCAGCTACGTGCTCATATTGCTCGGGAACACCATCAATCTCTGCGTCATCCTGACCGACAGACGTTTGCACAAACCCATGTACATCTTGATCTGTAATCTGGCTGTAGTTGATGTCATGTTTTCTTCAACCTGCAGCACAACTATGATCTCAGTGCTGCTTGCCCAGATTAAAACCGTCTCTTACAACTCCTGTATCTTAAGGATGTTTTTCTATCATCTTGGTGATTTTACAGAGTGCACAGCTCTGACATTAATGGCATTAGATCGACTGATTGCCATCAGACTTCCTTTACGATATCACAGCATTGTCACTAATTCACGCACTATTTTTTTTATTTTTCTAACGTGGTGCATAACTATTGTTTTAATGGGCATCATCACGTCTACAGCAGATAGTCTTCCATACTGCCAGCCTGTCATCAAATACGTGTTTTGTGACTACGCTTCTATGGTCAGAGCGGCTTGTGTCGATCCCGAACCATATTTTTTCCTGCCTGCAATGATTAATCTGTGGTGGTTCTGTGTCTTGTTTCCCTTCGTCATCTGCACATACGGTGTCCTGGCGTACAGTGTGACTAAACTCTCCAACAACTCTAACAGAAGACAAATGATCAGCACGTGCTTCAGTCACCTTGTTGTTCTCCTCAGTTTTTATGCTCCAAAGTTGGTTTCGTCCATGTTAACAAGAATCGGTGTCGTTTTAACTTTAACAGAGAGAAATGCCATTTTAATTGTAGCTTCTCTTATTCCTCCTTTAATAAATCCCACCGTTTACTGCACCAGGACTAAAGCAATCAGGAGCCGATTGGCAGATTTATTTTCACACAAAAAAGTTATTCCAGATCATTTGGTACAATAAATATTGATTATTCAGTTTACAATGTAAGACTTTTTTCACTGTCATTTTGTTATAAAGTAGTAATTACAATATTAAAGCCTTTGTTCATCTGGACCAAACACAATATACTTTATGAAACAAATATGAGAATTTTATATGAAAAAATAACAGAGCGCTGTTTGGAGTGAACTACATTGAAAGTTATCAACGGGAATCTATTTAATTTACATTTTATTACATATTAGTTTCTATGTAATAAAATAATTTTATTTAGTTTTTACTTTCACTGGCTGGACTGGTTTTTACTGCAAATCAAGACAGAATAAATATTATCTCAATTTTAAGAAAACTCAGACCAATGCGGCCACAAAGAACTAGGCAATTGGCAATATGGCCACTAGGAACCATACTGAATTTGTGCTCTGCATATTATATAAACAATGATACAGGTGACTATATCTTGCTGGTAGGATTTTACTGTCTGTATAGAACATTAAACACTGTTGTTCTATCAAGAAAACTGGATTGTAATGGTTTTACATGCCCCGGGCCCCTAATTCTGAACTTTCTGATTGTTTTGTTTCTCAGCATCATTCCCTAGTTTTCAGTAGATCAGTAGCAACATACTTTATAGTCATCTGGCACCTGTTTTTATCCAGGGAAATTTTCAAAATGAGAAGTATTAGAAGCAAACAGTAAATGCTTCACATTAACCATCTCAAGATGGACGATCTTCTAGACAGAAGATCATGACAGTCAGTGACACACAGACAAGGTTGTTTTTTAATAATAATTATTATTATTCAGTCTTCTCGTAAGAGATTTTAATCCTTGTTGCAGAGAAACTATTAAGCTCTGTTCATCATTTGACCATAGGTGATGTGAGGAAGAATGTTTCTGTACCAGAAAGCTGCGGCAGGGTGATGCAGTACCTGTAATGGTCTTGATGGTCAACATTCAAGCTTCAAACTTGATTCTGGCAGCAACTGGCAGTCGGAGTATAGAGACAAGCAGTGCAGTGACGCTCTTTTATGTTGATTAAAGACCAGTCAGCATACAGCATAAACAATGTACGTTGCAACCAGCCGTTTCAGGTTGAAATATTGGTAATTGCCCGACTGAAAAACCCATGAGCAAGAAATAAAATCTGATCTGCTGCCCCTACACCAGACTGACCACTGCTGTGTGTGTGTGTGTGTGTGTGTGTGTGTGTGTGTGTGTCTCACTTTCCCAAGCAAGTGTTTTGTCCAACTTTTCCAGGTCAGTAATTGTCGTAAACAGACAGTGTTGTTTGTGTCAAGCAGGTAATTTAACCACAAGAGACGACAGTATCAACCTTGAAGAGGAATCTGACACAAACAGCAGTGAATTCTCTAGACACATTCACAATGTACACACATTTACCAATTAATAAAGCTCATTTAGAACTGATGGGAAAACAACCCTTGAACTGCGCCTGTTGTTTTGTCAGAATGGTCTTTGAAGTCAGGGATGAAAGCCGCTGGTAGGGTCTCCCTTGACAAACAGGTACTTAGTAACAGACCAGACTAAGAGCAAGTTAAAAACAGATGTAGGCTCCTGAATGGCGTCTCTGGTATCCACATGGGTATCATGAGGCCTTCAAAACACATGTATGTCTCAGGTGCTTGTGTGAACAAAGGGCTGAGCTGTCCACTGAAGCCGGACAGTCTGTCTGAACATCTCTGGCAGAGCTTCAACCAGATCCTAAGGGAGATGGGCAACATTGTGTCAAAGTGACTGTTTTCTACTGTATGGCACAAGAAGCACAAGTGTGAATGTGTGGCTTCTCACAATCTGAACACAAGTAACACAAGAGGGTGACGTGCTTCACAGCTGGGCCTTAAGTCCTCAAAGCCTCATTTAAGGTTATAAAATCGTCTTCACATGCAGAACTTTAGGATCTTTTCCTAAAGATCTGCGGCCTTATGGACAGAAGCTCAACACAATAAATGGTGTTAAGTTAGGCTAAGGAAGGAAAGTGAGGAAATGGCAATATGGCCACTAGTGACCATACTGAATAGGTGCTCATGCATTTAACCCATCCAAGTGAAAGTGGACATACACACAGTGAAGTGAACACACACAAACCCGGAGCAGTGGGCAGCCTAAGCCGTGGCATGTGGTGTTCAGTGTCTTGCCCAAGGTCACTTAGCAGAACCAGCTGTAGGGGGATTTGAATCTGCAACCTCTCGGACACAAGCCCATGGGACCACAAACTCCCCTAATGACCCACTATGAGTGACTTATGAGGTAAAAAAAATAAAAATCTCCCTGGCGGGGTAAGAGATAAAGTCCTTGGAAAGAACTGGACACACGGTCGTGCCAGTATCCTCTGGCATGCTACTGTAACACTACAAAGTCATTGCGACGGTGGTTTTGATCCATTGTGATTCCGAAGAAGTCTCCCTCTTGAGTGACGAAGGCCCCATGTACCTGTCTACAACGTATAGACACTGTGGCACCAGGTGGGTGGATGGACGGATGGATGATGGACAGATGGGTAAATAAACGGTCTGAGGACGACCCCTGCTTCAGTATCATGCATAACTTAAGAGAGATGTTCATCATGGGTGTTTCACTGTGATCAGACTAGGGCTGCAACAAACGATTATTTTGATAATCAATTAATCTATCGATTATTAGAACAATTATTCGATTAGTCATCAATTATTCCAATGATTAATCAGTAGGTTTTGAACGATTATTCAGCTATTTCAGCAAAGATAAAACAACGAGTAATTATTATCGTAATTAATTATCGTCTGGATTGTTGGTGTTAACTATGTGGCTGCGGTTATGACAAGACAAAGACAAAGAGCAGTGAGCAAGCACATACGCGACAGTGGCCAGGTAAAAAAAAACCTCTTTAACGAGGAAAAAACCCTGGGGAGAACCCGGCTCACTGGTGCCAGTCTCCTCCGGCATTCTAACACTACAAAATCAGTGCGTTGGTTGTTCCGCGTCATTTTTAATGAAGATTCTGGAACGAAGTTTCAGGGGAAAGAGGAGGCTCCACTTCTCCACACCAACAGCGTCATGAGGTCCACAGAGGTCGATGAAGCACCAGCGATGATCCCGAAACTCCTAGGAGATTCCGGTCGTACGACACTTGGCGCTCAGGAGAGGAGGGAGAAAAAAAAAAAAAA
>SOMO01000018.1:272356-307055 GCA_028128575.1 Paedocypris carbunculus | reverse complement strand
GCTCCACCACTCTAGGATGCGGGAGAAGGACGAGAGGAAAGGCCGCGAGGTTGGAGAAATCGAATCAAGCGAAATGACATGTCCTCGCTTCCTAACGCGTCACTTCAAAGCGTCGTCAATTAATGATGACACCACACCACTGGATCTGGATCGCATGTTGGATTGGGATTATTTGATAAGCGATAATGATATATGATGTTGTAAAGCTTTCAAACTCCGCAAAATACCAAAGATGTCTTTTTTTTTTCCATTTGATAAAATTCAAACGTCTACAACAGTTCTTGTATTTTAACAAACAAACATTTGTGTATTACAATTGTACAATACACTGTACAAAAAACAACAGGCTACAATTAAATAAAAGTGATTTAAGTACGGTATGTATTGAAGTTCATGAAGATTCATGCGTCCTTTGATTAACCGTCTCCTCATCAGTCCTATGTAGAAAGAATTGTACACAATAGTTATAAATGGTAATGTGTTTGTTTCATTTAAGCCCTAACTAAAAACATCTAACGAAATAAATAAAGAAATATTTTATATTCTTAAAATAGAATTCAGACGCGCGTCACGCTAAGTCGGTAAAACACTTCCGCAAAGCAACACTGGTGTTTCCTCGCTTATAACGCCTCCAGAAGCCTCCTCCACCCTCGTTCCTCGCCTCCTCACGTTGCAATTAGAGAATTGAGATGTCCTTCAAGACGGCGACGCTTGATCGATTTCCGGGTCATAGGAGGACGGAGGATCGAGGACATGAGGAGGCATATTGAGAAGCACCCAGTGAATCTGGAGAAAGAGTGAGACGTAAAACGTTTCGCTAGTAAATACCGGACGCAGTCAAAAAATCCTTCCCTCCTTGAACAGATGTTACCCGATTATTGGTTCCTACTTTACACGTATTGCGCAAAACCGACAAACAGCGCCCCGAGCTGGATTTATGCGGCAATAATTCTGAACAAACGGTATTAAAAAACGCATTTACAAGATAAACTAAACTAGATCAGCAATCAGAAACAAAACTGCCCATCTGTGTCGCAATGTCATTATTTAAACGACTGAGATGCACACAGCAATAGGTTAAAATAGCAGATAATGACAGATAAACATTATACAAAGTTTTTAAAAATCAACCATAAACTTTTTTGGATGTAAAAATCCATATAAAAAAATCATAATTGAATATTATGCACAAAAATATGCTCAGCACAGAAGAAATCCACTAATCTTTCAAGGATAGTATTTTAATAATAATAATAATAATTGAACCTTATTGGTCCGGCAACCTTTTGGATACCAGTCCAAGTTCCCTACCACTGGACCACAACTCCCCTCTCAATTTTGTGTAGAACTGTATGTGCATGATCAAAATTTTATTTCCAAAAATTAACCGGCAAGAACTCGACATACAAATTCAGATGGCACAGATAGAGGTTAATAAACATGCTTTAATATATTTATTGGTGAAAATTTTACCAATGTAAAAGAATAAAATTAAATCTGCAAAAACTTGAAGCAATTCTTAGACTCTTAAAAAAAAAAAACAATAGCCCTTCAACCAAATGTCTAATAATAACGTCTAGGATTACTTGCGTAACCTCTTTCTCGAATTGTCTGGAAATGAGCCGTCTGTCAGTTAACGGCCGTCGGCCGGCAACGATTAGATGCTTCAAAACTCTTACAACAGGCCAATGAACGTTCAAGTTCATCCAGGCCAGCATCTAACCGAAAATACTCGCTCGTCGTGCAGTTACGGAAAAGAAGGTATAAGAGGTATCTCCGGTCATTAGACCAAAAGTCGCTTGTATTAATTACAACAAATTACAGGTGTCGTCCACTAGAGGGCCCCCAAATGTAATTTTTGGTTTTACAAAAATACTACTTCAAATTAAAATGACTACTTTACAGTCACTTGGCAGAAGAAGTTATCCAAAGAACCTTACAAAAAGAGGAGCAAATTAAGCAATTTGTCTAAAAAGTACACAATAGATATTTACAGAAAGCTATAAGAAACTCACTAGAGCAGACAAATCAACATGATAGTCCGTGCTCACACTAGAGAGACAGCATTTGGGTATTTTTTATTGTACAGTGTTGAGGTGGCGGTGAAGCTGTTTTAGTGTTGAATAAATGCTGTGAAGGTGGTAGAGTTCCTAATGAGGCTGGATTATCCAAAAGACCAAAAACTCAAGTTTTTTTTTTTATTTGAAAGCAAGCCTTGATAGTAATCAATAGTATTAATTGTTTCCAATTAATATTTTTTTAAGCAGTAAAGACAACTGCTTTATTAATGCAAGCATATATTTTTAGAGGAATACATTTTATTTTGATGTGTAGATCCGAGTCTGTCCACGAGTAGATGGTCAATAACCTGCCAACTCAGAAAAAATCACACAGAAGCTCCAAAGTTTTAATTTAAGTATAATCAGCGTCCCCTGTAGGTCGGACTTCATATCGGAAAATATGGTTGTAGCTTTAATTAGTACTTCGGAATACGTTTGATTTAAAAATATAAGACACACTACTCAATTTTCTCTCAAAAATGTTTTCAGTTTTACCCACTTTAAACACACAATAATGATTTTATTACACACATTGCGAAGGGACTGAACAACAGAAAGTTTTACACAAGTTTCTTGAATCAGAATCATGAAATCTTTATTCAGTTTATAGTTCTCTTTATTTCACTTTTCCATTTGTAGTTGAGATAATGAGTCATTAGTTTTATGTACATGTTGTGTGCCTGTTTAGTAAAATTAAAATTTCAACCCTGATAGACACCAATAATCTTCTGTTACAAAACATTAAGCAAAAAACAGAAATGTTAAATGAAACGTTTTCTCAGCCGCTGCTCCGTAAGCTAATGTGCTAACTGACTATCCGACACTAGACACCGATATATAACACGCTCTATAGTTACTCTCTAGACTCATATTAAATATACTCTACACGCACGTCATCTCTCAACACCACAAGTCCTTGTGGAAAAATGTTTGAAAAAGGAGCAGGAAGAGCAAGTAAATAGACAGAGAAGAAACCGCTTGTGTTTCCATGTTGTGCAAACAAGTTTCTCGTTTAATCAGAGAAACACTCTCCCGCGCTTTTCTCTGGATCGGATGAACCGGATAAACCAGATCTGACATGACGCCACCTGGGAAACGTGGCACCTTGGGTCAGCAGGTGACTCAGGAAAGCACGTCGAGGACCACGACTGCACACAAGGGTCTCATCAGTACAGAAATGCCGGTCTTCTTGAAAGTTCAGCAGGCACTTGATGCCGGCCGTGGATCAGTTAAGCACGGCGAAGCATCGTCAGGCCTAGTGCTTTTAGACGGCAGCGTTTCGTTACTGCCCGTGTAAAGTCAGTGTCTTTCTCCTCACAGACCGAGAGGAAAAATCCAGATCCTCTGCTGAGATGGAGGCGTTGCTCATCCTTGCTGAATCCACCATGTTTCCTGTGGGAGCAGGGCCTCCTCCGTGTGCTTGTGTGTGTGTGTGCATGTGATGGAAACGAGGGAATGTTTGGGTCTTCTTGACATTTTACAGCTGATATACGTATAAAAAAGCTGCTTCTTCGGTTGATTTCTGTGTGACATGAATCAAAATACAAAAACATGTGTGTGTTTGTGTGTGTGTGTGTGTGTGTGTGTGTGTGTGTGTGTGTGTGTGTGAGCGAGAGATAGAGAGAGAAGGAGAAATAGTGTGAGTTTGTGTGTGTGTGTGTGTGTGTGTGTGTGTGTGTGTGAGAGAGAGAGAGCAGCGTCGGTGCAGGAGAACACCACGGAGGTTCACTCAGGGATGGACGGGTGTATTTACAGAATCACACAGCAATTGCTTTCTCTCGTCTTCTCTCTGTTCCTCTGACCTAAAACACATTCAGTGTGTTTCACATTTAGGGAAAGTTTGTTTCACATCCATGTAAGAAAAAAAAAATCAATCATTACAGAACAACAAGCATTTGATTCTCAATTAGAGAAATACCACAAAAATATTAAAGAAAAGAACAAATCAGGAAATGAAATGAAATGCAAAGTGAAGTATTTGTGCTGTCTTCTGCTGCTGTCAGAGTGTTACGGGTCAGACTGGACAGACTGACGTTACCTTGGGAGTTTGGCTCAGGCAGCGTCTCTCTGGCAACCAGATGCATAACTGTGGTTTTTCCGAAAGGCAGTTTCAAAGCTGTGGGAATGAACACACACACACAAGAGACTGATGCAACTGTACATTTTTATATCGAAAATTCTTGAAAATGTTATTTCAGACCGACTTTGCTAATTACTTGAACAGAACGATAGATTAGAAAAATTTAAATCAGGCTTTAGATCTCACCAAAGCACAGAAACATCCCTAATCAGAGTCACTAATGACATCGGATAAAGGGAACGTTTCACTCGTTCTGTTGGATCTTAGTGCTGCCTTCAACACTATAGAGCATGACATTTTAATAGATATACTTAATTATTACGCTGGGGTTTCTGGACATGCAAAAGAATGATTTAGGTCGAATCTGTCCGATCGCTTCCATTTCGTCCATGTAAATGGAGTCTCGACACCCAGATTTAGTGTTAAACATGGAGTTCCACAAGGCTCAGTTCTTGACCCACGCAGATGGATAAAGACTGATACATGCGTTTAGGACATCACGGTTGGATTTCTGTAATGGTCTTCTGGGAGGTTCTCCTGCCAAACTAATAGATAAACTTCAGTTAGTTGATAATGCAGTTGCTAGATTACTCACCAGAACAAAAAAGTATGACCATATTAGTCCAGTATTAATGTCGGTACACTGGTTACCTGTTAAATATCGCATTTAGTTTAAAATTCTTTTAATCTCTTGTAAAGCTACACGGTTTAGCCCCTCTATATCTCAGTGAGCTCATTACATAGTACACGACTACTGCGCTCGCAAAACTTTAATTATGGCACTCAATTTTATCCTAATGCTTTGATTTTTTTTTAGGAGCTTCTTGTTCATCATTTTTTGATGCCCCCGGGAGCTGTATAGACCTAGAGCCGCCTCTTTCGCCACTCAGAAGGGAGACTTCTTCCGGAACCATCATAACAATCAATCGGAACAACCGACGCACTAATTTTGTAGTGTTAGAATTCCAGAGGGGACTGGCACGGGGTCTCCCCAGGGTTCTTTCCTCGCTTTCTGAGGTTTTTTTTTTACTGCCACATATGTGCTTGCTCACTGATCATAGTCATAGCCATTATCTTAACAACAACGAATAAATGAACAAAATGCAACAATCTTCGGTCTTTTACATTTTCACATGCTTTGAGACAGTTGTAACTGTGAAAAGCGTATTACAAATGCACTGAGCTTGAAAAAAAAAACTTGATGAACCAATGAACAAAGGACATATTTTTTTTTTCTTTTTAATTGACTCTTTTTTCACCTAATTCGAAACACATAAGAAGATTGGATGTTTCTTTTTAAAGACTCAAGACACCTTTTAAAGACACTTTATTCCTAATTCCGCATAGCAGCTTTGTGTTGGTCTGGGACTGAGAAAAGCCCTGTATAAATAAACTTGAAGTTGCTATTCACCACCTTGACGGCCGAGAGAAAGACGGATAAGGATAGAGACAGACAGAGAGGCAATGCAACCCCTATCTCACAAGAGTCAAAATCGCACTCCGGTGGATTCTACAACTGTCCTTGAGTGTCCTTGAGCAATACACAGACCTCCACATGCCCCCCGACACTACGGCTTAAGACTGCCCACTGCTCTGGGTTTGTGTGTGTCACGTCACTGTGACGTCAACTTCACTGGATGGTTAAAAGAAACCAGTCTCAATACAGCACACTCACTCTTTCTTTGTTCTTTTGACACATCATTTAAAATAAAACCTTGACCTTTTTTACAGATACACAGACCCATGTGCTGTGTATATTTCTGCTGCATTGACGCTCATGAAAAAGCACTTCTTGTTCACTGCTAAAGAATTTCCTGTCCTCAGCGTGTATTCCCCCTGACAACAGGCAGTCGTCCTGCACCAAACATTCAGCACTGCTCAGTTCAGGCCTTTTTTTTGTCTAAAAAGACTTTTTTAAGCAATCCAGGAATACATTTCAGACAAACAATCACAATAACAATAATCCTGATCTTTATGATGAATCAGACGGCTAACCCATCTCTTCAAACTGGAATGATCTTTAAAGACCACACTGTGCTGGTTGCGAGGAGCGTGGAGGGAACACTCACCTCCGAGCGTCACGTTGCCGTGCAGGAACCGGCCTTGATAGATGAGACGTAGGATGTTTGGACTGCTCACTTGTTCCTCTTCCCAGTCTGAGGAGAGAGAGAGAGAGACATTACAACAACAGAAACTAAGAAGAGTCACAAAGGGGGACAGAGTGACAAAGAAAGAGAGAGACAGGGAAGGAGAGAGATTCCGTTTATAGAATACAAGAGAGATTATGAGTGGGACAGCAAAAGAGAGAGAGAGAGAGACAAACAGAGCAAAACTCCAAAGTTCTTGAGATCTCGCCAGCTTCTATTTCACTTTCCAACATTTTCTTCAATCACACATTTTCAATTTTTTTCTGAATCCTAGTGAAGACCAGTGGTGAGAGAGAGAGAGAGAGAAAGAGAGAGAGAGAGATTCAGCAGAATCTAGCTCAACTCAGGATTAGACAAAGATTATCAGAACACAGTCGGTTATTAATAGGAAATTTTTGGAAGCAGCATCACCAACAGGAATCCAAAGAGATCTCCACAAACAACAACAGAAGGCGAGCAGGAGCAAGACGGCAGCTCACGTACCCATTGGCCAGTTGTCGTACACGTGCTTGGCGATGTCAGCGGCAGAGTCGTTCGGGGAGAACAGGAACTCCTTTGTCTTTCCGCTTACCAAGATCAGCCTCAGATTGATCTGAAACACAGACGATAGCAGGTCAGACCAGAGTTCACTTGCACTTTCTGTCTAGCAACATGCTCTTAATAAACTATTCACTTGCAGAAATTTCTTGGGTCGTACTTGTGAGAGAGACAGAGACAAGTGCATGTCCAATGCAAGTGTCACTGTGCAACCGAGACACCATGTGTCTGATATCAGTCAATCCAGCGTAATGCCCCTGCCTCCAGCCCACCATCGCACACACACACACACACACACACACACATACACTGCCAGCTGCAGTGATGTAACGGAGTGAAAACCAGCAGATGGAAACAAAGATCCTCCTAAGCACTTTATAGAATCAGATTAGAGCAGACGTCTCGCATACAGAAATACAGACACACTCGCTAACGTCAAAACATGCTGCCTCATAGCATTACAACGCCTGATTGAAGACACAGATGAAACTAAATTCAGTGTGTGGCTGCTTTCAAAAGCCCAGGAAGGAAATACCAGAGGAAATCTGCTTATCACAACAATCCTGCACACATTCATCGTCACTCTTCCCGCTTCAGACACTACTGGAAAGCAAGAAGAGTATCAACATCACAGTGTTCAACAGGTTTGAAGAGAAAAAGATACAAATTATTCTTTAACAGTAGCAGCAAGGGCCGACGCTACCGCAGAATCCGGGCACGCAAGAGACAACTGCGGGACAGCTTTTACCCCGGACTGTCAGGATGCCAAACATTTAAGCACCTGAATCAAGACATTTAAATTGTACACATTATTAATAATATTGCACTTGCCTTGTGCAATTTGTATTTTATATTTTGCACTGTGTCTGCACTGCCTGGAGCTTGCACCTAAGCTTATCACTCACTTGTGACAATAAACATGATTTGATTTAATTAATTTGATTTGTAAAACTTTGAGTGAGTTACCATAATTTCTTTTATCACCAAAACAAATTAAACAATACATCCAAATCAAGAGTCTTTTGAGTTACTTCACTCCAAATTGTCTTCCTCTCTCTTTCTCGGTGCAGTAGGCTGGTGTTGACCCTGCCACATTAAGGTCCATATTACATTTCACTTGCCGGCATTGGTCGGATTTGCTGCAGGGGTAGACAGTAAGAGAAAATTTCCACTGGCCAGTAACTTTTGAGGTTCACTGGCCCGACTATCAAAATCACTGGCCCAGGTCGACGCGTGGTGTATTGATCCCAATAATCACAAAAAAAAAAAAAAAAAAAAACTGTTTGCAACAACATGAATATCATTTAATTTGTTATGTATGTTTAGTGCAAAGTGCAGCAAAACTGAGCAAAAACAGAACAAGTGGAATTCTTTGCCTTTTCTGTCAGTTACATGCTTCTATCAAAGCAACTTTCATGTCATTAAAAATGTGTCAAGATAAAGTAAAAATTGTACAGTTTTTCCTGGGAATGGAACCCAAAATCTGGTGTTTCCAACCCTAACTCTACTGACTTGAGCTGCTGCACAAATTATTCTGCACCCAATCTTAAAAAGTTTGCAATTATTAAGTGCTTTTCTCAGTTTTGTCAAACAGTTCCCCTGCAGTGTTTGGTTTGCGTTGTTCAGAGTGAATTTGTGTCAGTTGAAAAACATCAATAACCTTCAATGACCAACTCCGGCCAAAGTGATTTAAACTGCAAACAGTTTCGACCTTACAAAAAATTCAAAAACCATTTTGAAATGAATTACATGCAACGATGACAACTGCAACAAATAACCGGGAATACAAAAATATATTTTAATTTAATCTAACTCCCAGAATGTCTGGATTGTTTTATTAAAGACACTCAAATAAATGATTTCAAACGTGTGTTTAGGCATTTGAAATCTTGGGACAAAAGGTTCACTTCGTGTGATGAGGCTGCGTCTGAATGTGACGGACATCACGCGTCAGATACTCTGTTCTTCGGGTGATATTAATGATAATAGTTTGGCTATTATATTATTTAATAGTAAAGTGTGTCATTATTGCACAAAAGTGTAAAAAAAGCAGTTTGTGATTTAACAAACTTTTCTTTTAACATATTATTGCTAAGCTGTTGCCGTCTTTTTTGTCCCGCGCTGCTTGTGCGAATGCACAAGGAGCGAGCACGGCATTTGAAGGCAGAGCACCAAAAACGTATTGCTTATTAGTATTACTGGCCGCACCGGGCAAGCACTTGGACCGATCTGGTGTTCCGGTGGGTTTTAAAAGTAGGTCCGGTGTTCTAAAATTCTATCCTACACATGAGGATTTTTTACATCGTTTATGCGCATGCGCGCTAAAAATACACACACTTGTGCAATGACGTAATTATTCTTTTAATATCCTTTAAGCGATTGTATTTATACATATATGAATATGTATATATGTTATTGTATTTATTTCAAAACAATTAAGATAGAACGCTTGGTTTCCTGACTTCACATTAAGCGATCACGTCAAACTACTTGCTTGTGTTTTTCTAGATAAAATTCCTGAATATGAAAACTACACTCTCAGGCTAAGGTTACTGAGCAGGAATTATCTTTACAGTCATGCCAATGGTACATTTAGTGAACATTAAAAATGTTTAAACGGTTACATTCTAAGATAGATAAAATCAGTTTTTGCTTCCCGATGTGGCCAGAACATGACGTAATTGTAAAAAGTGCGATGTAGGAAATCCTCATGTGTAGGACAGAATTTTAGAACACCGGGCCATTTATATTGTCAACCCCAGCGCTGCATCTGACCGATCAGAAATATCAAGACGTCAGTGCAACCCAACACCATCTAGTTTCCATAGAAACGGTTACCGTGGCAGTGAAAGTGCTGACCTGAATCACCTGCAGGCAGACGCGTCCTCCCAGGAGAAGTGCAAAAATTAAAAACGTGCCTTTCATCATTGCATCTATAAACGCCAATAAGCCACAAATGTGAAACTTATGAAGGAAGATTTATAATTCTGTAACCACAGAGACGCGTATGATGCTGGGACCAAGACCGGGAAAAGGCAGCGCTTCCTGTGGAGGAACAACCACAGCACAAACCACTGTGTGTAAGAACATGATGTTCATTAAATTTCCACGCGTTCACCCTCACAACCTAACACCTCACACTCAAAATGCATCCTCACAATTTACCACCTGAAATTGCAATGCAGACACAAAGGCTAAAACATGTGTGAATAAAAAAATTATTAGAGATAAAAGGGCTTGTATGAGAGAAAAAGAAATGTGTTCTGTTCTGTGTGTGTGAGAGTGACAGTGAGAAAAAAAAGAGAGTGTGTAGCGTAACTGTGTACGTCAGAGGCAGACAGAAAAAGAGCAGGAGAGAGAGAGAGAGAGAGAGAGAGTGTGTGTGTGTGTGTGTGTGTGTGTGCTCACTTGATTACAAAAGATGAAGTGGCAGGAAACTGTTATATTTGAATTAATTCCTTAACATCTGTTAAAACTGAAACAGACACATTTTGATGAAAAATAAAAGAGGGTAGAACAGAACATAATAGAATGGAATAGAACAGAATGCCTTTATTTTCATTGTATCACTTGTAGAGCAGCAAAATTCTGGATAAAGTCAGAATGACAATTTTTTTGCTTAGAATAAAGATCACAATTCTTTTCACAAATCTTTCTGAATAATTTAATATTTTAAATATTTAACGTAATAAAATAAACCTAAGAAGAAAAATAAACTTCAAAGGTACAATATTATGTACAGTCGAGGACAAATTTATTTTCAAGCAATGATTATTTTGTATGTATGTGTTATTTGGATGCACAAGCAAAAAGACGAGCGGTCTGACAGAAACCGCTCATTGTATATCAGAAATTTTGGGGGAATCGTATAAATGCTGGATTCTGATTGCGAGAGGGGTAAAATCGAGATTGCGATTTTTTAACGATTAATTGTGCAGCTCTAATCACTATGTTACAATGAAATTGGAAACGCTACTTTCGGTTCATGTGTGCAGTTCTTAACCCTCCTGTCATTACAGATGCTTTGCTACTGTCAGTTCCTCATTCAAACTTCAACAGTTTTGACTAGTTTGATAATAAAAATGTGCCTAGTTAGAATGCCACTACAGTATTTATGCGAATATAAGCCCCCATGCATTAACACAAAAAGCATTCAAAATATAAAAAAAAAACCTTTACTTTCTGTATGTTCTGACTCCAAAAATGTAGCATTTCTGGCTCAAACCTTAAACCTAACTTGTGAATCACCAGTGAAAGGATTTAACAATCCGCATGCCAGGTCCATGCCAAAACTGGTTGCCGCTGCTTGGCTAAAGTTTCTTTATTCAGGTTACGCAGAAGAGACTTGAGTGCAAAGCACAAAAAAAGTGTTATATTAATACATTTTAAATTTGATTACACGTGATGTGTGGTAGTAAAGCAGGTTATTGTTTAGCCACTAAGTGTTGCGTTGTGATTAATGTTTTTTTATTTCTCTTATTCGGCCAATAAAAACATCACTGCATGTCATCAATCTCAACCCCCAACCCTCCCTGTGGCAGCGCAGCCATGTGCCGCTCTATAAATAAAGTTTGCTTTGATTTCCGGCTGTACAGTTCGGCTTCTCTGGTCACCTTGACTTCTGGTGCAGACGCAACAGTGCTAGCACTGAGGAACATCTGCAGAGCAGAATGTCAGTCTGTTGTATGAATCAATACAAAAGTTCATGTAAGACTTTGACTTTTTTACATTCATTTGCAGATGCTTTTAGGTTACTTACAGAATGTCCCATTAGCATTAGAAGCTAAATGTCCGTGATGAAGAGATTAAAATCACAGACAGACCACTGTTATAGAAACTCTTCCCCCTCAAGCTGTACACCTCAACACAAAACCATTCTCTACTACTTGTGCAGTTGTGTCCTAGTGGTCAGGGAGTTGGACTTACAACCAAATTACTTCCAGGACTGGCAGGTTTCACAAATGTGTGAATGATGAAATGCAGAGCACAAACTAGTTTGGTCGACCAGTCCTGGCCTTTTCCCTCACTTCCTTTTCTCTTTAAAGCATTTGATGATGGAACGCCTCCTTAGCGTCCTTCACTCTATTGATGAGCCAGACACACCAATCACACCGTAGACATCAGCACCGCAGAACTAGTTTTATCTTCCGGACGTCACACGGCTCAGCCCCATCAGCACTCCTGAAGGACAAGCACTCACTCACGGTAGCGAGTCCGTCTCCAAATCAATGCAGAACTGCTCGATGACATGCCAATTAACAACACACCAGCTCATCGTTTTAGAGCCGCGCTCACAAACGCTGACTAGGAATGAAAGGGACTAGGAATTTCATTCTAAGAATGAAAGGTACTACACGCGTTCCTCCCTCAAGTCCAAACATACAGTACACCTTTGAAAAACTGTGTGCTGAATAAATAGAACCACACAGCTCCGACTGGAAAAGCTCCACGTGTTTGAGCTAGTGTGGCTCGTCTTGAAGGTCACTATCTGACGCAGCGAGAGACATGCGACAGACGGATGGGCATGGCGTGAGAGACTGTCTTGTCTCTTCCGGCCGGATGAAGTCCCGGGCCCTGGAGGCCCCGCTCACGTGTACACTGCAGGAGAAGGACCGACATCTGCAGAAAGAGAGGGAAAGCCACGGGAGAGAAGCGAGTCACTTTGCTGTCCATCACTGATCCGCCGTCTGAGAAACTGCCTTTTGGTTGAGCTGCTTTACAACCGCGTATTTCAGACGTACAAAGTGCCGCTGTCATCCTTCATCCCTGTCATTCTCTCATTTCTCAAACGGCGACTCAGAATCAGCTTCCCTAACTAACTTTATGACTGTAAACACTTTCTTCAGGCTGAGCCCATGAAGGTTTTTCATAAAGGATCCTGACAATGACGTTCCTGTTATTTACCCCGAATAAAGGTTGCAAAATAACAGGATTAAACATAGAAATACTAAATCATGAGCCATGACAAGCAAAGCAAGAGAAAACTAAGTGAATGCTGGAAATTTTTAGAAGCTACGTTGACAATTTGGTAACTAGGATGTTCTTCTTAACTTTTGAGAGCGAGATGATGTTAATGTTATGATGATGTTACGTCCTTCATCACACGGAAGACTTAGGGTGCACTCACTAGGCACTCAGGTCAATGCTCCCTCAATTTTAATATTTCTGGTTTAGTCTTACTGTTCTGCATCGTGTGCTTTTGGAACAATTGTTCAAAAAGAACATATGGTACAGAACAGAAAAACAATATTAATTAGGCTATTGATGATGTTCTTTACCGTAACTGATGAACTAAAAAGTAATTCCAAGCTTATTCAGACCAACTCGCAGTATGGCAGAACTCCCTGAATAAAACATGGTGTAAGATGCCCACCGGGCACCAAAGCACTGTTTGTTCAGTGCAATCGAACCCAAGCATGGATCGCCTAGTGTGAGTACACCTTAGTGTAAATGTCGGAGACTGACAACAGCAAGCTTCTCATCTAGAGCTCTAATTTTAAATGTTCTAACTTCTTTTGTTTTCCTAGCAACTGTTGTGTTTGTTGCTGACAGTCAGCCAATGTTACAGTAAGTATTTCACCAAGTGTTTAGTAACCAATTGATAAGATAAAAACAGACACTAAACCTGTAGACTTACTATTCTATGACACGCACAACCATCACCTAGGTGCTTGCCAAGCAAGGCCTGAATTCAAGAGACCTCATTAAAATATAGAAATGCTTATGCTGTGGAGTCATGACATCCACGAGTCCAGTCCTGCAGATCTTCCCAATAGAGGCGTCTGTATAGATGTGTAAACACAAATATAGGTGCAAGCATTATAATAGCGTGTTATTTACCCCAACTGATGTTGAAAGTTTCCATGCCAGTGTTTCTGGTGTGTGAGCTCCTCTTCCTCTTTCTCAGAGCTGCTGTAAATTGTTCCTCACTCAACTGAAAGGGTCCTTTATTGAGCGAGACCAGCCCCCTTCTCTCTCTTCAGCCTTTAACCCTTGTGGAGACTTTGACACTACCAGGACACTCGTTCTCCTGTTAGACGACGTTAACACAATGACAGACTGACCTGTTGCAATAACTTTTTTATAAATGTTTCATGCAAATGTATATTGTCCGTGAATTTGTAGTTTATATATGTTTAGCAATCTAAGGATACTTGAAGTCAAGAAAAATATATATTTACAGTACTATACTGTATAACTAAGAATTCTAATTTTGCAAGGTTTTCAGATTCATTCTAAAAAGTGTGCGGGGGAGATTTAAGCATATTTGTTTGAATAGTAACAAATGGAATTAATTTGGCAAAGTGGTTCTATGTTTTATTTTTACATTTTGATTAATAAACACACACACACACATGAGCAAGACAGTGAAAAAAAGACAGACAAGAGAGACAGACAAGACAGTCAAGAGAGAGAGAAACCCTGAATCGGTCATTCATGAAACAAATGCAGCACTGACGTGATAATCTTCAGAGGAAGTGATTTATAACTGTACATAATTGCACCAAACTCTTGATGGCATTGCTGGACATACGGGGTCACACGTTCACCTGACAAACAGCGGTCAGCATCTTCATCATCTCCTGATGAAAACAAACAATGTCTCTCCCACAAAATGTTACAGCTGTTACAAGTAACAACCTTAAGCTTCATTTGCATTTCCATATTAATAGTGGATGACGTAAATTACAATGGTTGGATAAACTTCACATCAACTGTCATGGAAGAAATCAAGGCGGCTGAAGACCAGCGCTGCAGGATCTTCATGAAGGAATTCATCGTTCCACCACGGTGATGTGATGCTGCACCACAACACAATGGCACAGAACCACCTTCACACCTCTAAGTCGCACTGCTGATCAAGGGACGAACATCTGAAGTAACACCTCTGGGCCAAACACCTCTAAAACATCTCTTGTTTCAATGAAATGATGAGCTTTCCACAGAAACTCCAGTGTCAACCCAGAGATGTATGCACACACACACAAACACTCGCATTGTTTGACAACCCTGCCCCCTCTCAACACCCCTCAGCTGGAGACCACACAAAGACTACGCAAAGTTTCACCCCCTCGACGTCTCATCTCGAATCAGCGCCTGCTAATGAATGTGAAGATGGTTTTGAAGTTTAACAACATCAAAGATTTATCATTGTGAATACATTTCTAATTACACTAAACAAAATCTATCTGTTCGTTTCTGTGTGAGCGTGGGAAATCTGCAGGGCAACTTCAGAGGAGCCAACAATGCAAGATCACATTTCTAAATCCCTCTTCAACTGTCCGAAGA
The DNA here is from genome assembly GCA_028128575.1 of Paedocypris carbunculus. Taxonomy (NCBI): domain Eukaryota; kingdom Metazoa; phylum Chordata; class Actinopteri; order Cypriniformes; genus Paedocypris; species Paedocypris carbunculus. The sequence continues at coordinate 291,942 of SOMO01000018.1, read as the reverse complement.
TTCATATTTCATTACACACTCAAAGTCAAAGGCTGAAACATCACAAACTGAAACCAACAAATGTTAGCATTGTTGGTCTGATGATAAGATGATTTCCCAATGTCTCAAACCACTCAAGCTCAAAACGTAGAGACACTACTAAACACAAACACACAAGTTTTAAAAATCTCAACGACACATTACATCATAGCTCACGGCTTAAAATCACACAGATCCCACCACAACCATGACATCATCACTTTAACAGAGGCATTTTGGTGTGACCGTAGAATTAGTTTGATTCTGGGCATTGGGTACAATCACAAGAACGGTGTTTCTAGTTAAATTGGTCACGCCTCCTTATTTTCTGCTTGACCAGCGGAGTGTAAACCATCAAGAAGCAAATCTTAAAATAAGCACTTCTGCATAAAAACAATGCTACATTCCTTTTAAAGTACAGTCCCCCGCCTAATTAGTTGTGATGATCTGTGGTCGATAGGGCTCTTCAATTGTTATAGTCAATTCTACTAGCAGCTCAACCAGGGTCAATGGGAATTTAGAGATGCCTAAAAAATCTGCAAGTACAGTAGTTGAAACCTATAGGTAAAATTAATCTTACACGTAATGAGAATTTAAGAAATCACTGATTTCCAGTCCACTTCTGAGTTTTTAGAGGTCTTGAGGATACTAATGAAACCTTTTCTTACCATGTCAATAGGAATATTGCCCGTCATTGTTGAATCCTTCCGGACGTCGAAGTTAATGTAATATTATTGGTCTTGTGTTCGGCGGAGAAGCGTCTTCTCGGTCACAGATTGTCTCTTTCTCATGATTTCAGTTCAAACGCCGGGGAAGAGTGCGATTTCCAAACGCAATACGTTTTTACGTGGGAGGATTGTCTCCCATTATGAAATGACACGGACATGGAATAAAATCTCTCTACGCCATAAGGAAATAGCAGACACACAATAATCTGCACTTTGTTTAGCAAAATATTCGGAAAAGCGTTCCGGCCGCCCCGTCGCCGAGAACCGAGAACCAACGGCTTTTCAAGCTGATTTCAGTCTTCGTCTGGGCTCCGTCTGTGCTGTCATCCTGCCTCAGAAAAACATGGCGGCAGTTGACGGGAGGAAAGACCGAGCGGGGGGAAACCGGAGCTGGTTAGGCAGAGGAAAAAACGCGCGACTTCGATTGGCCTGTGTGCGTGTGTGCGTGTGTGCGTGCGTGCGTGCGTGAGAGAGAGAGACACGACAACAGTGCTTTACCTCACACTAGCAGCTTGAACCACACCAGACTATGTTCTGCTGAACTAAGGACTAAGAAAGTGTGAATGAGCAGGTTCTAAGATAGTTGAAGTGGACAGCAAATGCTAGTAGCAGCAGAAGCTGGGGGATTTAAACTTGTAACCTTTCAATCCCGAGTCCATGTCTTCTACCACTGGACCACAACTCCTAGTACTCATCACTTATTTGATCTGGTTGTGAAAGTGTGTATTTGTGGCCATTGGTCGCACAGACTCTGTGTGTGTGCGTGTGTGTGTGTGTGTGTGTGTGTGTCCATTGGACTCTGTCCATTGGAGGTGTGTTTTTTCACCTCAGGAATTACTCAAAGCTGCATCTTATGCTCTCCCAACTGGATGTGGAAAGACTGATACATGGGTTTATGACCTCAAGGTTAGACTACTGCAATGGTCTTCAGGGAGGTTTTCCATCGTCTCAGTGATGTCTTCACCTGGTCCCCTCTGAAGATCCGGTGCCTTGGCGTTGTTGAGGGATGGATAGAGCCGCCTTACTTCTGCTCCGCAGGAGGAAGACACCGTCCGGAACCGTCTTCACCATCAACTTTGTAATGTTAGCATGTCAGACGAGACTGGCACCAGTGAATCGGGTTCCCCTTGAGCAAATCAAAACACAACACTTGGTTCAATTATTAACATCTTGACTTGGGCATTGATCTTGGATGAAAGCATAAAACGATAAAAAAATCATGTAGTGTTTCCAACAGTGACATTATCTTCTGTAAAGTAGTTTTTTCTAAACAGAAACATATTTATTCTGTCATTAACTTTTCTATGAAGAAGCATCAATCACCCCAAGCAGGTTCTAACTTCTGAAGCACCAGCACAGCCACCATCTCCTACTCAGAGCAAAGAATTCTGGGACAAACTTATGCTCTTACAATTCATCGAAAACTGCTGATCCATTCCAAACCCAGTGACGCTGGGTTTCGTGTTTATTACAGGGTTTGAGTTGCAGTACAACGAGAAGCTGACTTACATTTGTAACAGCCCATGTGAACATTCACACTTGAGTTCAACCTAATAATAACTGGTAAAATTCAACTGTATACTGTACATTATGTGTGTGTGTGTGTGTGTGTGTGTGTGTGTGTGTGTACAGGTAAAGAAACACCGTCTGTCTGCTGTATTACTGATCAACATACATAATTCTTTCCCCTTATGGGATGTTCTGTGCTTACAGCAGCTCGAGGAATTAGACGAAAACGATGAGCCGATCGTGTATGTTTATTCCAGAGATCCGCAAGGAGAAACAGTTGATGAACGCTTTAATTAAAATAACATTGCAGAAATCATAAGTGTAATAAACAACAAAAATGTTGTGTGTGTAGTGTACTAGGGAACTCCGCTGTAGCCAAAAGAAGAACAGAAGAACCTGCTAAAGCTCATGCCATATTTTTTTCATTTCCTGAACTCAGCATTCAACTTTCATGCAGAAATATTAAATAGCACAAAATATTACCATGAAATTTAGCATTCGATTTACGTAAGAAGTGAAATGCACACAGGCACTACAGGACACACATCATACGTGCTAATGTCTTTTATCCACGTGAATATTAATGGCAGCCCCAATTTATGTCAAGTTATGCAATAACTCATATCGTAATGCGCAAAAGTGCAACAGATGCGACACTCTGTAAAATCCATCACTGCAGCTTTCTGAGGACAGATGGTGGGCAGAAGTAATTGGTTTGAATCTGTAACAGCTTCTTAAAGCTACTTGAATTACAGCCAAAAACCAAGAATTTTTTTTCTATGATTATTATTACTTTCCTTATATGTTATAATGACCCCAATGTCAGGATCAAAATCTACCGGTCAAATTTTTTTCGGAGTCTCGACTGAAACACACAGTAAACAAACAATCGTTACTGCTGGAAAATAAACAAAAATAAAAAACATTACTTTATTATTAATACCGTATTTACTCGCTTATAAGTCGACCCCCCCACTTCAGCTGTGAGATTGTGGTATTCTGTTTAGACCCACTTATAAGTCGGGGGAAAGAAATCAGAGAAAAGTGAATAGATAGAAATGAGTAGAAACCCAATTTTGGTTTTCATATAAAGTAAATTCTGTTTTTTTAGGGCCCAGGGAGACACTAAAGCGGCACAGGGAAATAATGATAGAACACCTGTTCAGATGCTCTTTAATCCCTATAGAAATAATAAAAGTATTCAGACATCTTTGATGGTAAAGGCATCCTAAAAATCAAGTAACCCTGTTTGTTTATGTTTATATTAATCTATTTAAGCTATTGTTAATTTGTGTTTAAGTTTAATTTGTCATTGGTATGGTTGCATTATCATTTTAAAAGATTTCTAGGAAAAGTGCCCTGCCCCTTTAAGAGCTCTCCCGAGAATCGGAGAGTCCGACGGCTAAAGCTAACTCGTGTTTTGGGAATAAAATACAACGTTCGAAACGACCCTGTGACTCGTTTATTTGTGAAGCCCCGCGCCAAAGAGAGACTAGAGTCCGAAGAGAGCTCAGCCGAAAGCCAGCGGAGTGCTGCGCCTTTTTGTGCCGTTTTCTGAAAGATGTATTTAGTTCGCGTCATAAATGTTCATTTATTTACCGCGCTTGTGTCTATGCTGTTTATTTTTGTGAGAAAGGGTGAAATATCTGCGCACTGTTCTGAGAAAAATATTTTCTTTTTCGGTAGACCGCGCGTATAAGTCGAGCCCCCCACTTTCAGCCCGAAATTTTTAGGAAAAATCCCCGACTTATAGTCGAGTAAATACGGTAATTGTTTTGGAGACTCAAGGATTCAGATGATACTGATCTGATTAGACCAGGGGTCTCCAAACTACGGAAAAATACAGTTTTTATTGGCCCCGCATCAAATTCTGAAGATATAATTTCCCCGATATAATAAGATATAAAAAGCCAGCAAATTTTTTTTTTGCTATTTGCATTTTTGGCAGCATCTAAGAAACGCAAGACAGCAAGTGAGTGTAGAAGATTTCAAACACTGTGGAAAAATGAATATTTGTTTAAAGAAATCAGTCAGAAGAATGCCATGATCATGCTTCTTTTAGATCGTGCACGATTTCCTTCTTTAGCTCAATGGTCTTTTTATTTTAAAACCTTGCTCTCGCATTTATCTTGCACATCTTCATTCATTGCATTCATCGCGCTGTCTGCTTTACGCGTTTCTCTTCACTGCATTGGATCGAGGTAGTAGTTGGGTAGATTGACGGGTCAAACGGGTTGACTTTGGACCAAAACAATCACGTTTGCAAACCCCTAGATAAGACTAAAGCCACAGACAAAGATAGTACAATTTGAGTCAATATTAAGCCTAATATTTTTTCATAATAAGCCTGATTCCTTAACAAAGCTATAAAACAAACATGACAGAAGGTGGTTCATGGAGCGTCAGAGTTTGTATCTGATCATTGGAAGAGTGTATATGTTGGAGACAATGATTCTTAATTTAGAAGAGCAGGCTCAGTGAACAGATACTGTAACTAACAAAGAGATGTACCCAGGCAACAATCATAAGATTAACAATCATTCTATATGTCTGCTAAACATGATTGGTCTGATTGGCTAGATATACAACCAGATAATAAGGTTTCATCGTTTTAACCCTTTTTGGGCCTTACTAGAGCAGCAGAGCATAATAAAAAACAAAACGGCACAACAACAGTAAAGATTATAGTCACGTCTTCCCACAATTGTTAGAATTTCTTAACCAAGATGCTGAAACATTCCAGAGGCTCATACAGTGAATCTTAAGCACCACCCATCTCTTCAAAAGCTCGATTTTTTTTCCAGTAGAGGTACCTCGAATTACCTCGAATAACTGTTAACAAAATTTTCATTTAATGAAGGGTGTTGTTGACAAAATATTGTTCCTGTTTACGAAATTATTTCACTATACAATAAGTTGTAATGACAAGAATGTTAAGCAAGTGTTTTTCTTACCACTAAGATGCAGGGAGATCTTTTGAGTAAAACATGCAAGAGTCCAGACGTGTAAAATATTTTTGTATTATTTGTGCACGGGCCAGCAATAAACAAAAAAAAAACACTTAAAGAAAATATTAACAGAAATAACACGATTACAAATATCTTACTTCCGGAAACACTGACATGTCACGCAAGAACGAACTGACGTCACTTTTGTTGACAAAACTGCGTCGTCAGTCACCGGGTGCGGTAAGGAGAGCGAGAGTTTGTTCAAAAGTACAACCAGCGCGAGACGCTCGGCTAACATCCTGGTGATTTCAGGGTCCGTGCTAATCCGGCTACATCCCAGTTTTCACAAGATTATCGCAAGATTAATGATGGTGGAGTAACCATGTTTTATTTTACAATTATTTCAATATTTTATCACATTATAAAAACATTTAGTTTGAATTTACTGATACTTGGGACAGATTTCTGGAATTACAAACAAAATCCAGCCCATTTTACAAAACTGCTGTCGGCAGGCAATAATTTCGTAAAGTAAGGTACGATGGTACTGCTCACTTCAGCGATCATGTCTCTTCAAACCGAGCCAAACTCAGACATCCAGGATTCATATTTCTCCAAGTCTGTAGTGGAGACGGATTTGGAGATTTTTTTAATTGCTATCTGGAAGTCTTCCATGGTGACGGGCATCTGCAGGTCATCTTTAGATAGGGCCTGTATCTGCTCCGGGGCCAGACCCTGGATCTGACGCCGCATTGCCATCATTGATGCGTCTCTGAAAGCGAAAGCATAGTGATGATGAAGGTAGCATCACACTGTCAAGACGAGGCACAGTCTTGGAAACATGGTGTACCTGCAGACAGTGGTCACATCGGCTCCGGAATAACCCTCAATCTTCTCAGCGATAACAACCAGATCAACATCAGGCGCTACTTCCACTTCCTTTAGGTTAATCTTAAGCAGCTCTGCACGGCCTTCAGCTGCAATTCAGGTGGCACACAATTTAATCGCGTTTGATTCAGGCGGTCAGTGTGTGAAGGGCATAGTCACCGGTGGGCAGTGGAATGTAAATCCTCTTCTCCAGTCGTCGTCTCAGAGCCTCATCAATGTCCCAGGGAAAATTTGTAGCAGCCAGGACCATCACCATTTTGGAGGAATCTTCATTTTCTTGTGTGCAACCTACACCTAATGTCATCACACGACAAGGCAATAATCGGTGATGTCTCCTGGTATCGGAAAAAGCTGACTCACCATCCATCTGCACCAGTAACTCCGACTTGACCCTGCGACTGGCCTCATGTTCATCGGATGACCCTCGCCTCCCGCAGATCGAGTCGATCTCATCGATAAAAACAGTGGTGGGAGCATAAAAACGAGCCTGTTCAAAAGAAATTACAGGAAGCAAATAAAACCCAAATATGCATCTGACAATCATTATTAATTCTTATTACTACTACATAATAAGAATTTTTTATTTTAAAAACAATCAAATAGATGTGATTTTATGTGACCGCCCCAGAAGACAGAAGGATCCTCACTCACCATCTCGAACAGCAGCCGAACCAGCTTCTCGGATTCCCCTCGGTACTTAGAGGTCAGTGTGGAGGATGACACGTTAAAAAAGGTTGTGCCACATTCGGTAGCAACAGCTTTTGCCAACATGGTCTTCCCTGTGCCAGGAGGTCCCACCATCAGAACTCCCTACAAGAACATCATGTCACACAGCATGTCAAACTAAATACTGTATCTAGAACCAGGACAGACAGATACGCAGTTATATATCAACTAAGAGAGACGGACAATTTAGTGGTGGTGAATTCACTTTGATACACCAGATGTCTGAGTTTAGTTGCCATCTATTTAGTGTTATCAAATTTCTGAGCTGCAAGTTTAGCTGCCCCCTGGTGGATATAATCAGAATCAGAAATTCTTTATTCATTCCCTTGGGGGGAAATTCTTTTTAGTTTTAAGCTCTCAAGTACAACCCTTGATTTACAAACATGAATCTAAAGATATGCTCTTTACACCAAGAAAGGTATGCAGCAGAATGGTCAATAAAACAGGTTATAAAACAGGTTATTTATATAGTTTGGCGCTAAATAGTTTGATGGCAGCAGGCAGGAATGATTTCCTGTGCCTCTCAGAGGTGCAGCGTGGGAGTCTGAATCTCTGACTGAACGTGCTTGTCCAGTTGGTCAGCACGCTGTGAAGAGGGTGAGATGAAAAGTCCAGAATGGTCTCTATTTTGGACAGCATCCTTCTTTCTGTCACCTCAGTTAGAGAGGTGACAGAACACGAAAATGCACAAAAATTACAAGACGAGTTATTCACAAAAGTAATGTTTATCTGTAATATGGACCTTCCATGGCCTGCGGATTCCCTTAAAGAAGTCTGGCATCCACATTGGTAGCACCACGGCCTCTCGCAGCAATTTTTTGGCATCCTCTAGATCAGCAATGTCTTCCCTGTACACACAACCAGCACTGAATCACAGCAGTGTATCTACAGCTCACACACACTGCAGCTCACAGACATTCAAATGTGACACAGAAATCCTATTAATCTAAGCTACATGTCATGGTCTGTGTGTGTGTGTGTGTGTGTGTGTGTGTGTGTGTGTGTGTGTGTGTGTGTGTGTGTGTGTGTGTGTGTGTGTGTGTTATGAAGCTGTTGTATTTTGCTTATTGGGATATCTGGCACATTATTGATGGGACATGATTTGGGACATTATTGATGTTTTCCGTTTTTTCAATACCAATGAACGTTGGGTTTCCGAGACACAATATCCCTCTCCAGTGCCTCCACTAATTCATTATCATAGCCCGCTCCATCAAACTTCGTTCTTCCTTCACCGGCTCCTTCCAGGCCGATTCTCTTATTCTGTCACACACAGATGCAGCAGGTTTATCTGAAACATAAAGTCTGGACTATGATATTCGGTCACAAACCTTTTCCTCTTTGGCTTTATGCCCTCGACCTGCATTGGGTTGGTTCCTCCCCGCAGGTCCACGCTGCTGAACTACAGGAAACTCCTTCTTCTGGGCTCTAGGTGCAGCGATGTGCTTCTTCACCTGAGCAGGTCCCCTGCAACAAAGATAGTCTCTCTCAACAATCTTTTTATTTTATTTTATATGTCTTTCTTGGGCAATGTTTTTAATTTGTTTTGTAACCACTGCAACACAAACACTGGTTTAGCAGTGGCTAGTGATTGGTCAGTCACTGATGATGACACAGGATTTCCACTCACCTGTGCTCCGCCGGAGTCGGAGGAGGCCAGACGTCTGGGTCTCTCGAATCCTCTTCTGCCAGAAAGTTGGGATCCAGCGGTTTCTCTGTGCTAAAGCTCTCCAGTGTGTTGGCCAGGCTTTTGACCAGCTCATACTCTTCTGACAGTTCCTGTTGAACCTGGAAACACAGAGATGTAAAGTCTTACCATTATGAAATATTTATAATTATGTATGTTAAAAGCTTCCTTGAACACACACACACACACACACACACACACACACACACACACACACACACACACACACACACACACACACAAATCCATTCCATTCTGCTTCCATTTTGTCCACGTTTTAAATATTTTTTACATTTTTTATGTATTAAATATGGACTTCCACAAGGCTCAGTGCTCGGCCTTTTCCTATTCTCAATTTATATGCTTCCTCTAGAGGACATAATCAGAAGGCGTGGTCATAGCTTCCACTGTTACACAGATGAAACAATTGAATGCAAATTAATACAATTTTATATCTCTGCACGGCCTAACGAAATCTCAAAATTTTCCAATATACTAGAAGGCTTCAGCGACATTAGTAAGTGGATGACAAGTAATTCAGTTCAGCTCATGCTGAACTCAGACAAAACCGAATTATTACTTGTTGATTTGAACTTAAAGACTGATGCACCTGACTACAGTATGAATCTAAACGGGCTAAAACTCTCATCCTCACCTAAAGTGAAAAACTTAGGTGTCATTTTTGATAATAAACTTCTCTTGAAAGTTGTGTAAACAACGTCTGAAAAACTGCCCTTTTCCAGCTCAGCAATGCCTCAAAGTTGCGTCACATGCTCTCCCGACCGGATGCAGAAAAACTGATAGATGCGTTTATGACCTCGCGGTTTAGAAGAAGAAGAATAGAACTTTATTAATCCCTCAGTGTGAAAATTCGTCTTTGCATTTGACTCATCCGAATGTACTCAGGGCAATGGGCAGCCACACGGTGCTGCGCCCGGGGGGCACGTGGAGTTCAGTGTCTTGCCCAAGGACACTTAGTTGTAGAACCAGTAGTAGGGGGGATTCAAACCAGCAACCTCTTGGACACCAGTCCAAGTCCCTTACCACGTGACCACAACTCCCCTCAGGTTTACTGTAATGGTCTTCTGGGAGTTTCTTCTGCCCAAATAATAAATAAACTTCAATTAGTTCAGAATGCAGCTGTTAGACTACTCACCAGAACAAAAAAGTATGACCATATCAGTCCAGTGTTAATGTCGCTACACTGGTCCTCTGTTCAATTTTACATTCAGTTTAAAATTGTTTTAATTACTTATAAAGCACTAAACGGTTTAGCACCTCTATATTAGTGAGCTCATTACTTACTACAAGCCTACATAACTGCTGCACTCACAAAACTCCGCCAGTTTATAATACCACGTATCTCCAAAATTTACAAGGGAGGGAGATCTTTTGCATATTTAGCACCAAAACTATATGGAATGCTCTGCCTAGCACAATTTGAGACTCCGAATCAGTAAGTCAATTTAAGTCTTGACTGAAGACGCATCTTTTCAACAAAGCATATGTTGATCTGTAATATAAACATATCTAATAAGTTAATATAATCGTATTGCAAGGCTGCCAAGTCTAGTTGCTCTGAACTAAATCAGACCTGCACCTCATAAGACTCTCAAAATCTTTAATTATGACACTCCATGTTATTCTAATGCTTTGATTTTGATGATTAGAAGAGTGGCAGGGCCACCAGATGGATAGGATGTCAATCAAGACAGCTCGGAAAGATGCCACCTGTAGTAGGCACTCATCGGTCAAGGCTGACCATGAGAAGACAGTGCCCTACGTGAAGAATGTCAATTTTGGCTGCTCCTAGAGCAACGTTTAAAATGGCTGTGCAGACCAATGTTGCAAAGTTTGCATTGATGCAAAGTTAAAAGTTGCACGGGTACATTGGTGGCAGAGGTGGCTGCCTTCTTTTTGGCACGCTTGTTGGTAGATTCCTTCTGTAGCATGGCCTCCGACAAAGCAAGTGGCTTTCCACTTGTTCCGATTAGCAGCAAGGGCCTCCCAGTATTCAATGCTGATTTTGGTGGCTTTCAGGTCTCTCTTTAGAACATCCTTAAAACATCCAATTGCTGCATCATCAGCAAACAGCATGTCACGGATAAAGACTTTTGGTATGCAGGTTTTTGCTTTCAGACGCAATGGATGGAAGAGTTTTCCATCACTCCGTGTATGCAGGAAGATGCCCAAGAAAAGAACATTCCAAAGATCGTGGGAGCAAGCACACAGCCCTGTTTTACCCCACTCTGAATTGGGAATGGGTCAGAGGTGCAGCCGTTAAATTGCAAAGTAGCCATCATCCCTACATGGAAGGACTCTATCAGGCTGAGCAGTTGAGGGGGACAGCCAATTCTTGGTAGCCGCTTGAACAGTCCATCTCTACTTACTAGATCAAATGCCTTCGTTAGGTCAATAAAGACAATGAAGATGGGTTGTTGTTGTTCTCTGCACTTTTCCTGGAGCTGCCGTAATGAAAAAATCATATCAATAGTGGATCTTTTGTCGTGGAAGCCGCACTGCGACTCAGGGTAAACCTGCTCAGCAAGTCTTTGCAGACGAGCAAGGATGACCCTGGCTATAGCCTTGCCGACAACGTTAAGAAGAGAGATCCCTCTGTAGTTGTTACAGTCACTACGTTCTCCTTTGTTTTTGAAGAGAGTGATGATTTTAGAGTCACGCAACTCCTGAGGTACATGACCTACTTCCCAACACTTGCTTAGGAGATTGTGAATTGGTTCCAGGAGGGAGGCTTTGCAGTGCTTGAGGAGGTCTGGGGGGATCCCGTCGTTGCCCGGCGCTTTTCCAAGACGAAGTTGGTCGAGCGCCTGACTGAGTTCTTCACAAGAAGGTGGTGTGTCAAGTTCATTCATGACGGGGTGCTGGTCGATGGAATCGATGGCGGATTGAGACAGAGTTTTGGTACGAGTACAGTTCGGCATAGTGCTCAACCCAGCGATGCAGCTGGGCATCCTTGTTTGTGATAAACTCCCCAGAAAGGGATTTAAGTGGAGCTAACTTGATTGGTGAAGGACAGATTGCTTTCTTGATGCCTTCGTGCATATTTTTGATGTTACCTGTGTCGAAGGCCTGTTGGATCTCACAGCTGAGTTAATTCCAGTAGTCATTGATGCACTTGCGAGCAGTGCGCTGAACCTTTGCTCTTGTTGCTCGGAGATGGTAGAGATTTTCTCTTGATGGTGTGTGAAGGTACTGCAAGTGAGCACTTCTTTTATCATTGAGTACGGGCAGTAGTTCTGGGGCCTTGGCCTCGAACCAGTCTTCACTGCGACGTTTCTTCATTCCAAAGAGAAGGCAGCTTTCTGCATGCAGTCGCGAAGGGTGTTCCAGGCAGCATCAACACTGTCCGAGGAGGGGGTGAGTGGACATCTCATGTGCAAAGTTTTCTGCAAATTTCATTTGCTTGCTTGGATCACACATTCTGCTGGCTTGGCTCTGTGAAGGCGCTTGGGGGTCAGTTTGATCCTTCAGCAGACTAGGTCGGTATCACAGTTTGCACTATGGAACGAGCGAGTGTGCAGGATACCGTTCAGATGAGCCCGGCGAGTGATTATGAGGTCGAGCTGGTGCCAGTGTTTGGATCAAGGATGTCTCCAGGAAACCTTGTGTTGTGGCTTGGTCTTGAAGAAGGTGTCGGCAATGCAAAGTTGGTGGAATGAGCACAGCTCTAGGAGACGCTGGCTGTTATCGTTCATTTTGCCAACCCCAAAGTTGCCAATGGTTGTTGGCCAGTGATCTGAGTCCCCGCCCACTCTGATATTGAAGTCGCCCAGGAGCAGGAACTTTTTAGATTCGGGTACCTTGCTAATAAGGGAAGAAAGCTGGTTGTAGAAGGCCTCCTTGTCCTCTAGGGGAGCGTCAAGGGTAGGAGCATATACACTGACAAGGGTGATTAGCCCTAAGGTAGTGTTCAGTTTGAGTGTGAGGAGGCGTGCTGTACCCTGTTTTCCGACCTCAGTCTTGTTCAGCAGCGAGTTCCTCACAGCAAAGCCCACACCGTGGACGCGTGGTTGGCCAGAAGCGTTTCCTTGCCAGAAAATTGTATAGTCTCTCTCCTTTATGCATCCACTGTCTGCCAGTCTGGTTTCCTGTAGGGTGGCAATGTCGATGTTGAGTCTGTGGAGTTCATCACTAATAATGGCCGTCTTTCTGGTGTCGTCTATATCGGTTGGGGAGGTGGTAGTAGTCTGTCCAGGCAGCATGGTCCGCACGTTCCAGCAACCTAGCCTCTGTATGACCTGCTTAGATGAGAGATTTGCTTTTGTTTTCTTATTTCTAGGTGTTTGGTTTTAACAATCTGCTTTCCGGTAGTTAGCCTTGGATCCTCATACACTCAGTGAGGCAGGCAGATCGAGGCGGGACAGCACCTTATTGACTGGGGCCTGCCCAGCTTGGAGCGGGCAGAAGCTGTCCAATGACGCTGAATAGCCTCTCCCACTATCAGGAGCCATAGTTGGCGCCCTAAACAGGTGCTACCCCTCCGGGCCAGAGGGTTCCTGGGAGCAGTGGTGATTAAGGGGCCACTCCACTTTCCCCAAAACCTTTGGGCAAAGGCCTCACCACTGGATGCAGTTTTGTGTCATACCCAGGACCAATGCAACCTGTATGAGCATCAAAGTTCGCCTAAACATAATTAAAATGAAACATTTTGGGGAGAAAGTTATTATAATAATAATAATAAGCTATTGGTGGATAAAATTGACATTAAATTTTAGTACACCTTACTCAAGCTATAGGCAAATTTTGTATTCTAATTATTTAAAGTAAGAAATTAGACTTTCTTTAGTTTGTAAACATTGTACTGCTTTCCGACGGGCTCACTCAGCAGTGGACACTGCAACAATAAAGATGTTAATGCTTGCCACTTTCTGCACTTTTAATCAGACCTGGATCATAGTGATCATGGGATGTTTACTCACAGACTATTTGTATTTCTTTCTGTCTGTCTCACTCTCAGAATCTGTTAATCAAAAGAGAGAAACCAGACACCAGAACCGCCTACGTTTGGATCCGGTCGGGAGGATGTGCACTTAAAAAATTAAAAAATAACTTTTTTTTAAGGCCTTTAAAACACAGGACTGAAAATCAATCGTTTTGAAGGATTTCAAGCACCCTTTGCTCACTGGTCATAATCATAGATAGCCATTATATTAACATCAACGAAAAATGCATCATCAAAATGATAAAAAATCTTTTTTACATTTTCACACTTTGAGACAGTTGTAACCGTGAAAAGCGCTCTACAACTTGAACAAACAAACAAACAAACAGAAATCTTACTTGATGCCACTTGACCTTCAGGGCTGGATCCTGGAGAGACTGTTGATGCTTCTGGATCTGTTGCAGGACACCTTGGTAGTAAATCATGGAGGCGTCGTAGTTCCCTAATAGTGCAAATTCTCTCCCTTTTTTCGCATTATCACTAATCTCAGTTAGACTCATCATGAGGAACAAATTGACAGGAATGTTTCAGTTGAGTGACGTCAGAGCTTCTGCACAAACTGAAAACATAGAGCCGATCAGGACAAAAAGAGCGAGATCAACCATTTGTACTGTTTGACAGAAACACAAACCACAGTTAGAAGGTTCAAGAAAAAAAAAGACAGTGGTGCTCTTTAAATGCATCTACATATTTGTTTATTTAAAACATGTAAATGTTTCTGGAGATTTTAAGTTAAAAGTAAAAAGAATACATTAAGAATCATAACGCATCAGTATTCATGTGCATTGTTTACACATCGTGCCCGTATTATTGTCATTTTGTATTTTTTATTGTATTATTAGACAAATAGACCATAGCATGTTCAGTCATTCGGATTCATCAGATTGCAGTAATCACCTTAGATCAAGCAGCGAATGCGAGTAAAAACAGCACAAACGTCAGCGCTGGAGCAGCTAGCCAGACATGGGACTTGTAGTATTTTTGTTTTAGGTAGAGCAGAGCTGAGACGCTACAGCTACATTAAAAAAAACTACACTACCCACAGGGCAACACTGTACAACAAGCACGATTTAGGCCGCTGGTAATAAAATGAATTGCAGCAAAAACAAAACTATGAAGTTCAGATTCGTTTCAGAGAATTACGTCCTGTTACCGTACGTAAAAACACGTTTTTGAAATGCACACCAATTGATAGCTTACTTTTTAGGCACGTTACAATCTTCTGATCTACAATCCGCTTGCAGCCGACGTTACCATGGCCGCGGAGAGACGCAAACTGAAGTGGCTGCTGATAGCGCTGCCTGAATGAACATTAATGGACGTGTGCACTGTGGGAGGGGCCTAGAAAACCGATTAAAAATTGTTAAGTTATTAAATACCCAGGCTGGTTACGATATTCCATAGAGTATACGAAATATGTTTTACAAATTGAAATCACTAGTTGTATTTGTTGTCCTTGAGCAAGACACTAAACCCCACATGCCCCCCCGGGCGCCGCACCGTCTGGCTGCCCACTGCTCCAAATTTGTTCGGATGGGTTAAATGCAGAGACGAATTTCCCCTCTGAGGGATTAATAAAGTTAATTTCTTCTTCTTCTTAGTGTATTTGTATACTTCTTCAATTCAGAAGTCTCTCAAAAGAACATCAATCCTGTAGCTCATCTTAGTGTTTAGAGTTTTGACTACTGATCTCTCCATGAGTACTCAGAAAAAGTACTTGTATACATTATCAATTAAACAGAACGAGTGAGTGGAAATTGTGTCATGGTCAGCCGGCGATTTTTTATTCGTATACAATGAAAATGGTTATGCTTAGAATATATGCAACAAAGAGACAAAGCAGTAGATGTACGCACGGAGTCGCGATTCGCCAGCATAACGTGCAGTTTGAGAAGATGAACAGCAGGCGCCTCGGATTAAGCCCGGTTTTTATCCGGTGATGTTTCCTGTTCTGTTTAAGCCTTTCTTCATCACGAAAATCACCATAGAATAAGGACTGACTGGATACAGTATTATCTGAATTTCGAAAACATAAAATTCTTTAGGAAACCAGCAGCCATTCTGGCGATCTAGAGTAAATCACAGGATAAATAAAATCATTTTAAAGTACAGTACGTAGTTCCTGAAGATCACTCAGGCTTTGGATTATTTTACAAAATAATCAAATTTTGTAAATAACAATACAAATTAAAAGAGCAATAATATTGTGCTTTCTGCAAACGAAAGAACATGAATAATTCAGCCAACGTTTTACGTAAGATAGGATAGGCAGATAGAAATAAAACATGACATGGTCAATGTGCAATACAATAAAAGCTAATTTTATTTATTTTTTTTTTTAAAAAGAACGTTTATTGATGTCAGAAGCATAACCAGAACAAAACAATTACATTTTTAACCAATTTCTGCAATTACAGTGGTATTCAAAATTCAGTAAAATAACTTTGATACAGCAATATACTAACAAAGATAATATTTGATCTGAAAAAAGAAAAAAAAACAAGTAAACAAACAAGATATGATCTACAACCTCACGTAAATCTAGGTTGTGTGCTGTGCACTGCTAAAACTCCACTGACCCCAAGACAATTTTACAACCCTGTTAACAGAACTGTACCGGTTGAAGGATTGTGGCACCAGAACCATTGCTGTGAAAGGTTGGGGGCATTTGGACAAACACAAATGACACTTTTGTAGTGTTAACTATACAAAGAAGGAAAAGAAAAGAAACTGTACAGCTTAAAAACATATAATATACACAGAATTGCATTTTTTTTTATTTTATGTACCCATTTTATGGCCTTAGTAAAGTGTACAGGGGGTTAAATGCTTTATAGACAACAAGCTAAGCTCTACACAGAAATCATCTACTCGTCATCCTCTTCCTCATCATCATCATCATCATCCTCATCTTCCTCGTCATCATCATCATCCTCATCATTAGCCTTGTCTGGCTTGGACGGAGCCTTAGTCGCACCTCCACCCACTTTGCCTTTTGAGCGATAGGCCGCAATGTCCTGAAAGTCAAACACAAGGCAGCGTGTTCTTAATGCGTGCACTAGTGTGGAGGCTCCTGACAGTGTCATCAATTCTCACCTTCTCGTACTTCTCCTTCAGCTTCGCCGCCTTCTTCTCGTACGGCTGCTTCTCCTCAGATGAGGTCTTGTTCCACATCTCACCCAGTTTCTTGGCCACATCTCCAATTGACAGGCCCGGGGTCTCTTCTTTCACCTTGGGTCGAAACTCAGCACAGAAAATGAAGAAGGCAGATCTGGGACAGACCAAGAAACAAAGTCAGAAATGTCAAACACAATTATGCAATTGTTTTGGCTGAGCTCTTACGGGGGTCTCTTGGGAGCATTGGGGTCCTTAAACCTCTTCTTTTTCTCGCCTTTAGGTGGAATGTAATTCTTCATCTCCCGTTCATAACGTGCCTTGTCCAGTTTGGCCATATCTTCAAACTTTCCCTTTTCCTTGGCCGACATAGTCTGTGAATGTGTAAAGCATTAATTGTGATGCAGAGATGAATGCAGATTTCACCCCACAATGAGCCAGACCTTCCATCTCTCTGAACACTTTTTGGAAAACTCAGAGAAGTTGACCGTTGCCTCAGGGTGCTTCTTCTTGTGTTCCTCCCGGCACGTCTGGACGAAGTATGCGTAAGAAGACATCTTGCCTCTTGGTTTTGTTGGATCCTTCCCCATGTTTGCTTGAAATATCCTTGAGAAAACACACAGCAAGTAAAAAGGCGTAAAAAAAAAAAAAAAGCTAAAAACAACATATTTTCTCTGAAATTGTCATATAAAACTAATTTGCCAACTGACTCAAAAATTCTCATTATAATAGCAGGCGCAAAAAGAGAGCGTTTTAAAGTTTCTTGTTCTTATCAACAAAACCGACGGAAAGAACAAAACGGCATCAAATATCTCATTTAGCTCAAAAACAGCGTTCAGTTGAACACAGTTCATGCTATTACTGGATAAATTCCATAATGACTTAAAGACTCGAACTTTTTGATATTCGCATTTTTATCTTAAAAGTGTGGAAACCTTTAAAAAAATACATGTTCTTGAAATCTAAATTAAAATTTTTTATGTTGTGCATTTTTGTAACAAAACACGCGCCGCGTCAGAAAACTCGAGAAAGTGCAATGATTAGGCTTGACTGGCCGAAACGAGCCGTTTCTGTCTGTATGCCGTTAAAACAGCAATGGCGCTCGCTCGCTCTCGCCGAAGGAAAGGAGGTCAACAACAACGGCAATATTTCTTCTTCCATTTTGTGAGAAAGCCGTCTTCATGAAAGAAAGTCCCCCTAAAATGTCTCCGCCCGCCTTCCTGCTCGCTTTCGGACACGACAATCGAGCCGCACGGGTCGGTTTTCTTGACCGCAAATCTTTCCTACGCAAAACAGCGCATTCGCCCGGTGTATAGCAATACATAGAGTCTGTGCGGCGGACTCGCAATGGCCGCTTGTCTTCATGCACTAACACTGAGAATATGGCTCCTTCTCTTTGTGTCAGCGCTCAGCCATTACACATCGGTGCTATAGGGGGTGCCGCGCGCAATCCACCTCATTTCAGCCGCCGATTTACCAGCCTTCCCGATCACAGAAAAATACACAAAATACCGTATTAGACCGACAAGAGACTACATTTTTGTTTTCCGGCGAAAACCGGCCAATTTCGAGCTCGGTGATGTAAAGAACGCGATTCGAAAAAGTTGAGTCGAACTGCGCCTGTGTGCGGCTCCGCGTCGGTGCCTTGCTTCCTATGCGAGTACAGTCAGCCATTACAGCGCAGGTCTGGGGAATCAGTCTCGCGCCTTTAACGGTTCAGAACCCGCGGTGGTTAAATCTCACAAGAGTGATTACAAACGCTTTTTTTATTTTTCCCTTTTCTCTCGTCGTTTCTAACAGTTAACGACCCATTCGCCTCAATGGCTGCTGCTTCGCGCACTGTCGCCGTTCGTGGATTCTGTCATCTCAAACTCCAGTTAATGATGCTTTACGAAAAAAAAATCTCAATTTAATACCATTTTACAAATTCTCCTAATTAAAGGAAATAGCAACATTTATTAGCCGTTTTGAGCAACACGTCGAAATATTTTTTAATGAAAAGCGACATAGAACCTTTCATTTGGAAAGAAACGCAAACCATTGTTTCTTAAACATTTTGTACGAAATGGCTCATTGATGTACATGTAGGTAAATTACGGCTTTGTGCGAGGTTGAGAACAGTCCCCCCGGCACTTACCTCACACTTTGGACGTTCGCGGATTGACACTTCTGTCTTGTCTGGATAGTGAACGAACGGACTGCAATGGCCGTGAGTGTAGAACTGCGCTACGCAGCACTCTGTTCTCTCACCCTCCAGCATTACTCTCTATAGGCACCGGTACTATTGGCTGCCGCCATGTCTGCTTTTCGTCTGATTGGACGAGCGCGTTCCATTGTCCTAATAAGAGACGGTCTGTGATTGGGCGCCTTTTGTCAAACGTCACGAGTGTTTTAAACGGCGGGCTAATACAAAATGCGGAGTGTGTGTGAGTTTCTCTAGCCGTGTTCTCCGTCTCGGCTGCGGCAGTGGTGTGTGTTTTGTGTTTTCACGCAGTGGGATGAACGAGGACGTATTTCCGCGGTTTTAACGGGTGATGCGACGAGAAACAATTGCCGAAATGTGACCGGTACAGCCGACAATTTGCTGATATCACCAACAAAATTTGCAATTATGGGTTAATTATATCAGAATGTCTTAACACGTAGGGCTTGTTTAACGCTAATTATCAGATTGTTTGAAGGCGATTTAAGACCGGAAACTCTTTGTTTTACACGTTGTAAAAGAAATTACAGCAATACAGTATGGAAAATCAAATCTCGTTACAACAGTATAACAAGCATGCAATAAAATAGTGTATTCAAGATAAAAATTTATGTGTCTTCCTCTGTCTGTCTCACTCCCTCTCTCTCAAACAACACACCAAGAGTAACATGAATTTCTGGTCTGATTATTTCCATACAGAAAAACATGAAAAAACGGTCATTCTGTGGGACAGGAACAGTAGAGGCGAGGATGTCCGAGAAAATGTTTAGGTGATAAAAAAATATACATATTATTATTATTA
>SOMO01000018.1:182225-258269 GCA_028128575.1 Paedocypris carbunculus | reverse complement strand
AAAAAAAAAAAAAAAAAAAAAAAAAAAAAAAATGCCATAGTCTGGACTTCCTTTCAGAGTACGTATTAACAACCGCCCTCCAAAATGTAATCAATAATCAGAAATGCAACAAGAAAACGTATACTATATGGTTACTTCAAAACCAGAACTTAATTAAGCTTAATTTGTTCGTCCACTTCCTCCATTATTGAACAAAGATTATGTTTCTCAACTTGAATAAAAGTGTAGCAAATGAGTGTGAATGGCTCAACAAAACAATTTCAACATTTTGCTAAAAAAAGTCATGACCAACCTTGATGCCCTCTTCATCGTTGACTCTTCGGATCATCTTCACACACATCTCCGTGATCTTACTGAAGGTGGGCTGCTCCAGACAGATGTCTCGCAGGATTTTGATCACACGTTTCCTCACACTGATTCCAGTGTCCTGAGTGGGAAAAAAGCAATGTCAGTACAAATAATTGTTTTGGATCTAGTCTCGTCTGCAATACTTTCCGATGACCCTAACGTCACAAGGCTTGAGAGGGGTTTTATCCCAAAACATTTGTATTGACAGAAAAGTCCGCCACGTACCAGGATCCGCTCGATCAGCATGTCATAATATTGTTCGGTGAGCTGCGGTCGACACAGCACAAACCGCCCCAGTAGCTCCACTGCAGCCTCTCTCACACTGGTGGAGTTGTCCATTAGTCGGCCATGAACACCTCGCTGCATGTCTGACTGCAAATGACATGAGAAGATTAAACGTCTACCACAACCTCTCAGCTATCTCCGTCAGTGTTGGTGCACTCACTCTGGCCAGAATGCTGGGATCCACCGCCACCACTTCAGAAAGACACTTCATGGCTTTAGTCCTCACCGCAATGGCGCTCTCCCCGAGAACCCTTAAGATCTACAGCACATAATTTAAATATTCAATTCAGGATGAAGCACAATTGGAGAAATGATAAGCTCAGACCTGGGTCAGATAAATATCAAAGCTCTGTGCAAACGGCCTCATGGAGGCCAGGTACCGCACAATAAGACACGAGTCCTCATAGTCCACAGTGTCCGTGTTCATCCTGTGGAAACACAGCATCTGTGTGTTCACACAACAGCGTAGTCTTGAGAATAACCGTGCAAACTGAGTGAGTTTTGTACCTCAAAGAGCTGAATTTGGATGGTGCAGTCTTGATAACAGACCGGAGAAACTTCTTGCGTGCTTCTGCTTTTTGCAAGATCTCACCGGTGGTCTCCACATCCCTGGCATGGTGCGGTCCATCAGACGAGTCGTCGTCCCGCTGTGATTTCATGGCCTTTTCTGTCTCTGTGCTGGTGTCCCTGAACCACTGAGCAATGTAGAACTTCCTAGCAAACTGTTCAAGAGCAAAACATTCATTTGCTACTACGCTTTTATTTTTATTTGCGGTAAAAATTATTTTTTAACAAATAACATCACAGCATTCATGTTTCGATTCAACAAAATGTACATCACAAGAGTGATAGAACAAAGCAAAGTCACCAAGAGTGAAGAATCAGTGTCCACGTTCTCATCCAGGAAATCCAACAGAGTTTTCTGTAACTGCTGCACTTCATCACAGTTGGAGTTCTGCAAGACACACAGCTTTAGGATCATCCAGCAGCAGTAAGGTTTACGTTTGAGACACAGCAACACGATAACCTCGCCAAGGATGCGACTGATGGAGCGCTGATCCATTGTGCTGGTCACAGCATCTTTGCGGAGCCGTGCGGCCACTGTGCCCAGGTAATCCAAGGAAGCCACTCTCAGGGCCATCTCTGTTTGCTTATTGCTGAATTGGTGAACCTGTAAGAAAGAACCAGAAGTTCAAGCAAATTTCAAGCTGACAGTGGCTGGCAGGTGCCCAGATCTGAAGCTCACCAGCAGTCTTCCCAGCAGGCTCAGCAGCAGCTCGGCAGCCGGCCAGTCAGGCTTGTTCACCGTTGACAGCAGATCCTGAATGAAGTTCTCAAACAGAGGCCTATAATCGTCCTCACCTTGCTTACTGCCACACCTCCACAAAAAAACACAGGACAGCATTTAAGGCCTAGTAGCATCCAATGGAAAATATTTGACTAATGCAGAAAAGAGGATTCAAGGAGTAAGGTTAAGAAGTTTACGGATTCACTGGTTACGGTAAATAAGTGCGTTAGAGCATTTGTGTTTAACCGTCAAGTGTTAAACTGTGTGGCTGTATCCTTACTTTTTAAGGAACACGGAGAGGAAGTTTTGTGCTGTTCTCATTGCGGTCTCATATGAGTTTGTTATCAGCACATCCTGGTCCACCTGGATGCACAAGGTGAACGTCAAACGTCAAACGTCACATTGTGTTTAAACCAGCTCTGAACATTGAACCGAGCCTCACCTTAGCATCATTCTCAAAATTAGAATCTTTGTCAGATGGTAGATGAACCACGCACTGGATGAGCTGCAGAACAAGTGCCGTCACCATCTGAATGTACATGGGCTCGCCGTCCACGTCACTGCTGTTCAGTCTGGACACACGCGATGGGTTAACACGTGCACGCTTCATCTCATCAGATCAGGGCGTCTCACCGGAAGTTCCTCAGGTTCCTCTTACTGGTTGGCAGTCTAGCTAGTGAGGTGAAGATCTCCTCCAGGATCAGCTGCCTGTGCTTCTCGTACTTTGAGAAGACCTGAGAACCCGACAGAACAGTTGTGTTGAGACAGTGAGAACAGTGAGCGCTTACAAAAATGAGAGTAACTCACTGCAGTCACCAGCGTGATGGCACAAAGCTGCAGCTCGCTCACATTTTCCACAAAGAACGGAGTGATGCCCAGAGACGAAACCTTCAGTGGAGGAGAGAGTGAAGACACATGTTCAAATTCAGATGGATTGAGCGTTCCCAAATGGGAAAACCACTAGTGCCGGCACCTTCACCCTGACTGACTAGAACGTTGTTCGTCAAGTAACATTACATGTGTAACTTTGTTTAACATTGCATCTCAATTTGCATTAGAGAAAAAGACACTTTTTAAATAATTGTTTTCTTTCAATCTATTCCTCCTGAATATTCTTTTTTCTTGGTCTCTGGAGTGTTGCTTTTTTTTTTTTTTTTTACAATAAACAAATATCACAATGCTCCTTGTTGTGCAGCAAACAACAATAGTTGCACAAAAAACATAGTTAAAATGGTAAAAACAGTCACTCACTCACTGATCTAAGCACACACACTCAAACAATGCAACATTTGCCTGTTTGATGTTAATGTTCTGTAATATTATGTTTTCAGATATATATCTAAATAATAAATACTACATAAGCTCTCACTCACTCACAAAATAATAAACAGTTCCGCACAGAATATCGGGTAACTGAACCTGAAGGATGGTGGTATCCGTCAGCAGCTGTATGTGCAGTAGCTCCGACAGGTTACTGATAATCTCACACACTTTGTTGTACAACATGACAGTGACTCTTTGCTTGTGTGTCGAGGACTTTGCACGCTTGGCTTTGGAGCTCAGCGCTCCACCTGAAAATGGTCAAACAACCCAATTTTTTCAGAAATTGTGATTTTGAAATTGAGGAAATGGCAAGTATGAAAATGTCAAATTAATCACCGTGTGAATCCAGCCTGTAGACCGGGTCATACTGAGGGTAAAGTGTGTTCTGGAGGTGAAATTTGGTGTACTGCAGAATCCTCTCAATAATGTCCTCCATGTAAACGGCCTTGGCCATTCGCAGTGATGTCATGACGTTGAGAGCCGTCAGACAGGCATCAGCAGATTTGGTGACACGTTCCATGATGAGGTCGCGCCACAAACGCTCCTCGTCGTCCCTCTCGTTGCCCTGTAATCACAGATCATCAGTCACTGCGAAGCACAGCCAGCAGGAACCACCACAGATACTTACGTGATTCAAAAGTGTGGAGATCTTTGCACCATCCTGAATGTTCTTCTCTAAAATATTCTGAACTTTTACCAACTTATCAGACGGAACCTGAAGAGAAAAGCAGATTTTGATAGCTGTCAGTTGGTAGCGGTCTTAGTTTATACAGTACTAGGGTTGTCCCGGATCGGATCGGTTTTCGATATGGCACATTTCCCCTCACTTCCTCTGGTGATTTTCTCTTTCTTACTTTTTTTTTTTTTCCTGGCATTTGAGCACTGATGGGGGTTTAAGAAACATATAGAAAAGCTCAGTGTATTGGGCCCTATGCCGCACCTATTTTATTTATTTTTTTTACTTTATACTGTCAATTAGATGATTCTATCTAATGCCACTTACATGTCATTAATAATTTTGTACAAATAGTACAGTTTGTCCTGGGAATCGAACCCATGAAATGTTCTGCCAGGTGTTTTTGGCAGTGTTGTCAATTTTCCCTTGCATTGTCTGGTTTGCTTTGTTCAAAATTAATCAGTCTGGTACAATCATAGTGATAAAAAAAGAGCATTTACCATCTAAGTAATAAAGTAATGCGTTACATATCAAAAGAGTAAAGACCAGCAAAACAGCATTATTATTATTATTATTATTATTATTATAGTAAATAATAGTGATGATTTTACTCACTCTAGCAAGAGTGATTTAAAAAGGCAAAAACTTTTGATTTACAAAAAATGAAAAACAATCTGAAACCAATTAGATGCCGCAACAACAACAACAAAAAAAAAAAAAACTGGAAAAACAAAAACATTTTAATGTAACATTTTGTTTAAACTGATAAAACTATCCAGGCATTCTTGGAGTAAAAGACCACGATAAATCCCATCAAATAAATTATTTTAAACTGTGGAACTTTATTAATTAAGCTGAGGAACTTTGTGTGATGAGGCTGCTTGTGAGGCTACATCTGTATGCCACCGACATAATGTTCTTCGGGTAATATTCATGATAGTAGTTTAGACTATTCTACTATGGTTTAATAGTAATTTAATAGCAAAGTGTGTCAAAAATTGTGAAAAGCGCAGTTAGCATTATACTTCAAAAAATCTTTTCAAAAAAAGATTCAACAAACCTTTCTTTTAACAAAATATTGGTAAACAATTGCTTTTTCCCCCTCGCACTGCTTTATTTAATCTTGCTTTTCATTTTTGATGCCCAGATATTACAATGGTTATTAGCGAGGACGCTGCTAGTGTGCAAGTTGCACGCATAACCGCGAGATAGAGCATGGCCTCGGCGGTTGAGACAGAGTGCTAAAACCCGCTGCATCTTTAAGTCTTATGCTGTCGGGATCACGGCACGTGTTAGCGGTGGTTAGCCAGCAAGACAATTGAACAGAAATCAAAAATAAAACCACAAGTAAATAATTGTAAAGAAATTAATTTTTTGTAATCAATGCACTTTTTACTGACCAATGTGTGTGTGTGTGTGTGTGTGCACGCGCCACTCAGCCAAACGTGCAGTTATCTAAACACAAAATAATGTATGTCTACAAAATGTATGTCTACTTTAAAAGAGATCTCAGTTATCCTTTGTTGTGCTTAAACGGAGCAACTTTGAAACCGAAGACTGACATGCAGATAAACGAATCTTGTAGCTAAGCGACGTGCACTTACGTGGAGTTGACTGTAAATGTATTAAACATTAAAATTATGAACCCATAAGCTGTGATCGGGACGTCCCTGGAATATACACACTTTTAGTCTGGTGGTCTTTATTGCAGACTGTTGAATTTTACAAAGAGTCAAAACATTGTAGTTGTAGATACTGTAATGTTTGCTTTCCACCAGAGATACCCAATGAAAAAGAAAGATGGACTCATGGAGCCTTTGCTACAACATTATTAGCCTAGCCGATACCAACTAGAGTCACAGCAGTGTGGTGCGCTTCACCCAAAGCTGGCACAGCTCTGTCACCCACCTTGTGCATGATGCCCATAGCCTTTATTTTGGCAGATTCACTGCTCAATTCTGAAAGCTGGTGTTTTCCGAGGAGAAGCTCTTGAGGAATCTCATCGTCATCTAGACAATATAAGACTCTCGATAATCAAGCAAAATAAGAACAAACATCACATGTTTGTATTTGTACACCTACCAAGTGATGTGAAGTCCACATCTTCTAAGCTTTCAAGGACATTGTCAACACTGGTGGAAAACCTTTTAAACGTGGAGGAGTCCATCAGTTCTGTAAAAGTCAACGTGAATTACTAAACATCGCCAGCTCACTCAAACCTGTTGTGTCACACACACCGTCCTGAGTGAGTTTAGGCTCGTAGGCTTTTTTCTTTCTCTGCTTCTCCTTCTTCTTTAACCTTTTGGCCACTGTTGGTACAAGACGTTATTTTACCGTTTGTTGCTTTCGATCAGACCTAAAGGCTTCCTGTCACTCACACTCGCTCATGCTAGGCGGAGGCGAAGCTTCGTCTGATTCTGAGGTGCAGCGTTCCTTGTATCGACTGCCAGAACCTCTGCGGGCGTCATGATGAGCCCTGCGCTCCTTCTCCTCATATGTCTTGTCTCTGTCCTTTTTTGAACGTTTAGGGGCCACTAAAAACCAAAAGACAAACCTGTTTTATAAGCACTACTGTGGAAGCTGTCTTATAGATGAACACAACAAAAAAGCTTTTTGTATATGAACAGTTCCATGGAAAAATTGAACACAAGCACAAAAGGTGGGTCTCTACTCACGCTCTACAGGGTCGCTGTCGTCGCCCGAGCTGACCTCTGCGTACTTGGGCTTGTCATGAGCGCCACTGCGTCTGCGTTTATTCACCTTCACCATCTCGCAGAGCGGTAAGCTGCGGTCCATCTCTATTAAAAGAAAAACAAAACACCAGACACATGAGGTCCTGGAGATCTAGACCAACTACATTAACACATCTACTCATTACTCAAAATCACATATACAGTTAAACTGTGTGCAATCTTGTTTCTGAAATTGCATTATGCTGTACAGACGAATTAACAGTAAAATCAAGCATGAATTCACAACTCAACATATCAGAGATCTGCAAAACCCAACGCAATAATTCACAAGCAGTTGCAAAATAAATGCAAGACTTGCCTTCATATGATTTGTCAAAGGATGACCTGCTCTTGCTCGACTTGGGCCGCGAATTCCCAATGAACTTTCGAACATCATCGATGGAGAGCTTCTGCAGGACCACAACTGGTTTTGTGTGCTTTTGAAGATGTTCCACTGAATCTGCTTTATCCTGTTTGGCATTTGGCAAAGGAAATGCATCCGTGATGCGCTGCACGTCCGTCATGACATTTCCATCCTTGTCTCGTTTCAGTTTGGGAATAACAAAGTTCTTTAATGCACGCGATTTACCACCCAGCAGAAAGTTGGGAAACTCTGAGATTTTACTGTCGGAGGAAAGTGGCCTGAGTCCATCTGGCTGGTTTTTGGCATCACTACGCTTCTCGTCTCTATGGTTGGGAGTTTTAAGCATTGAACGTTCCATTTTTGTTCTAGATTCTGCTGCAGCACGATGCTCCTGTTTGACCCGAGGACTGTCAGGCCGCGTGCGATGTTCAGGAGAACGCCTGTGCTCTATGGACTCCATCTGCCGCCTTCTCTCCCGATGTTTATCCCGAACCTTCTCCCGATCACGATCTTTATTCCTTCGCTCCTTCTCTCTGTCTTTGTCTCGAAGCCGTTCTTGATCTTTGTCCTGAACCTTCTCTTTGTCTTTGTCTCGAAGCCGTTCTTGATCTTTGTCCTGAACCTTCTCTCCGTCTTTCTCCAAGTCCCTGACTTTTCCATGTTCGGTTCGACCTGAGGCTTTGGGGATGTCCGGTCTGCGAATTTTTGAGCCCTCTGTGTCGCGTTCTCGGTGCCGCTCCTCTTTGTTTTCCCTGTTTGACTCCAATCGACCTTCATGCTTTCGGATAGAGTCGTGGCTTCTTCCTTCTGGCCTGACTTTATCGGCTTTTCCGTCATGTCTGTGCTTGGGGAGATCTGATCGCTTTTCAGAAGACATTCCTTTGTTGGAGATCTCACGACGATTATCGTGCTTGTGTTTGGAAGTGTCTGCTGAAACCGGTGTTGTGGTTCCCACCCGTTGTTTAATGACTTCTGGTCGGCTATCCAACGTCCTCTGCAATTCTTCATCAGTCTTTGATTTGAGTTGTAATACTCCAGAAGACTCTGTCCCATCCTCCTGCCAACGTTGGGCTTCTGTTGCAGGAACTGGGCCGGACTCAATCGGCCCTTCAACCCGACCAGCTTGCTGCAGGTCAATACTGACCATCAGGGCCGGCCGCGTCACACCATTGCTAGCAATGCAAGCTACTTGAGGTACCCGTTTGCTGCCTGCTCTGCATCTGTCAATCATCCCAGTTGCTCCACCGGCACAGACGGCTCCTGGGTCTTGAGGGTACGAGTCTTGTTTCCTTTTCTTCAGAGGTTTATCTGCAGGAGGAAACCACAGATCCAATCAACAAACTACAAGAATGTGTTAAAAACATATTGACTAAAAAATAATACCGATTTCAGACAAGATAAAATGAAACAAAGAATGTAGCATCTTTACACATTGTCATTTACATTCCCACAAATGACTACGTCCAGAGCGACTAACAAAAATCTTTGTTTCATTTTTTACTGCATGCTCATTTCAAGTGTTTAAACAACAAGCTTAACCTTTGTCTTGAACTTCCTTGGAGCAGCGATCTCGTTCTATAGCAGATTCTCTCTCAATTCTCTCAATCTCAGCCAGAGCGTCCAGCTCTGCATCATCGTATAGGGTCCTACTGACCACAGTGTTCTTCAGCTCAGGGACCTGCTGGTAAGCCGCCGGTTCTCCTGAGAGACACTGACTAACCACGAGCCGCTCCTGAGAGTTGCGTTGGTATGGCAAGCTGTTGCACAACAGGTTGTTCTCAGTCTCGGAACCCTGCTGCGGCACAGACAGCGCATCCACCACTGGAGCCGCTTCCGACGACTTCACTCGCGACAGCTTTATCGTCAGCTTGGTAGAGTCTTTCGTGGGGGAGCTGACAATGCCATACATGGCACCTTTCCCTGCCTCCTCTTTAGTTAGTTTTTTGCTTTTCTTCTTGCGCTCAGGTGAGTCTGAGATGAGGTCAGGAGCAGCATCTCTCGGGGACGTGTAGAGAGGGGACTGAAGAATCAAGGAAGGCCGGGACCCAGCTGCAGAAGACAACCAGAAATCAGTTTTGGTTTGTACTTTTAGTTTTTCAAATTCAAATGTATTTCATCTCAGTCAAGTCTAGAACACCAGATTCCTCTGATTCAGACTATTAAATCAAACCAAATATAAGCACTAATTGGAACTAATTTTCACCTTTCGGGGTCCCTTCACTTTCAGACGGAGAACAGACAGAGGAGACAGAAAAGGAGGTGTTGCTCATAGCAGGTTCACTTTCCTGTGAAATTCAGGCAGAATGTTTGTAGTTCGATGACTTCCAGAGTACAGTAATACAAAACAAGTGAATAAAGAACTGCAGTTGGTTTCTTACATCATTTCCCAGCCTTTGGACAATGCTCATATACTCGTCGCTGGAGCAATGTCGTGGGTTATGGTTGGAGTTTCCAGACACTTGAGCCGAAATCTTGTTGTCAAGACTGTTCCTCATAGCAGCAGAAACGACCGGACTGGACACTAGAGAAAAGACGTTTTGATTCATTCAGTCACGCTGCTTTATTATAACAATACCAAAAGACGAGAGGTGTTGCGAGATAGTGTAATCACCCTGCTGGATTTGCTGGTGCTGAGAGAAACTGTGCGAGTGGCCATATTGCATGTAGCCTGCTGGACTCTGAGGGGCGTACGGACTGGGCACTGGACTACTCTGCTGAGCCATGAATCTGCTACCAGAACCAGCCTGAGGCTGAACATATCGGCTGTCCAGAACAGAAATAGACCGAATGAGAAGAACAGAACAGGAGTGGATGCAGACATTAGTCCTGTCATCCAGAACTTCTTGAGCAGGAGAAGTACCTGGGAGGGCTTGGCGTTATAGTGGTCCGCTGGTAGTTTGACGCCGGGCTTCCATGCATGGAATTCTGAGGCATCTTGTATGGTGGAATAATTTGCTGTTGCATTAAACCTTCAAAAGACAACAGTCATGTAATTTAAAATTACACCATTGTGTGCCACAAATACACAATAGTAAGTTCCAGACCAGGGATAGACAATAAGGGAAATTATCCACTGGCCATCTGGGCCAGTAACCTTTGAGGTTCACTGGCCCGAATATCAAAACCACTGGCCCAGGTCGACGCCTTGTGCATTTATCCCAATAATCGCAAAAAATCCTTGCTTGAACAACATGAAAATAATTTAATTTGTTTAATTGTTTACATGATCTGTGGTTTCCAACCCCAACTCTACTGACTGAGCTGCTGCACAAACTATTCTGCACCCAATCTTAAAAAGGTTTGCAATTTTTAAGTGTTTTTGGCAGTTTTGTCATATAGTTCCCCTGCAGTGTCTGGTTTGCTCTGTTCAGAATGAATCAGTATCAGTTGAAAAACATCAATAATAAAAGAAAGTTAATCGTCCAAGTGCAAGAGTAAAAAAGTAAAAGTAAAAGAGTGATTTAAACTGCAGTAAAAAGTCAAAAGTTTTGACCTTACAAAAAAAATGCAAAAACCATTTTGCAACGACGAAGACAACAACAACAACACCAAATAACTGGAAATACAAAAATATATTTTCATTTTAATTTATATTTTATAATAAAATATATATAATCTAACTCCCAGAATGTCTGGATAGTTAAGGAAATACATTATTTCAAAGTAATATAAATTATTTCAAACGTGTGTTTAGACGTTTGAAATCTTGGACAAAAGGTAACTTCGTGTGATGAGGCTGCGTCTGATTGTGACAGACATCACGCATCAGATACTCTGTTCTTCGCGTAATATTCATGATAGTAGTTTGGCTATTGTATTATGGTTTAATAGTAAAGTGTGACGTTAATGGACAGTCGTGAAAGCCGTGTTAGCGTTTCGTGATTTACCAAACATTTCTTTTAACAAATCATCGCTAAGCAATTGTCGTTTTTGATGCCCAGTTTTAACGAGATCATTTACGAGTTGCTACTTTTATATGCCACGGCGGCGCGCGCACAACGGCGGAACTGGGCAGGAACGAGCGCGGAGGCAGAGCACCAAAAACTCGTTGCATTGTAAGACTGTCTGGATCACATAACGCGTTAGCGGTAATTAGTGAACGAAACAATTTAACAGAAATGCAGGTAAATAATAAGAATTATTTTTTTTTTATTGGGTCATTTATTGGGGAAACCATTTTCACTGGTTTTAAAAGTAGGTACGGGCCACTGAGCCATTTATATTGTCAACCCCAGCAGACCGATGGGTGCCACACAGACCACAAAAAAAAAGTGATCAAGACATCACAAGATTACATATGTACTGTAGAATCATGTACAGAGCAAATAAACCTTTAAAAGACAAAAGAGTTTGATTTCAAAACATCACTTAACAAAATCAACCCCAACCAATGTCCTGTTCTAACTGAATTTAGTAAACACTGCGGGATCTCTCACCGCCCTGAACGCCGTATCGGGTTGGCGTGCTTTTCTCCCTAAAGACATTGGGATTCCTGGACAGCACCGTCTGCAGCAGTAGAGGGACGTCTCCTTCCGGATCATCACTGCCCAGACTGTCCTTTAGCTCTCTGTACGACGAGAGACAATAAGACGAGATGAAAAGAACAGGATTCACAGTGTTCTGTTTTTTTGCTTATTTCAGGTGGCAGGAGAACAGGCAGACCAGGTCAGACATGGATGTTCCTGGCCGAGGCCCACTTCACTCAAACATAAAGATGAAAAAGCCGTCAAAGCTGTGAAGACACCTACATGTGTTCGGTGGAGACCTGGTTGAGGCCGTGTGCCAGCTGGGACACGAGCGAGTCGTCCCGTCGAGACAGCAGACAACTGACCTCCTCCGCAATCCTCCCATTGTACAGAAGGCTCTTAGTGGTAGTGGCAGGTAGAGGAGAAGGGAGAGGCAGCTGATTTAACACTGTGAAACACACAGAAAGGTGCGAGAAAACAAAAAACATTAGTTCTCATATCTGAATTTCAGAATGAGCAGTCATGACTAGTCTGTGACTTACGATCCGTGAGGCTTGCGATCCCAGCAAGAGTGGTGATAGGAACATGAGGCATATCCCCATTCATGCTGAAGAACGGCAGGGAGCTGTGAAAAAACACGCTCACAGATCCACCTTTACATCTTTCACTGCAAC
This sequence comes from Paedocypris carbunculus, assembly GCA_028128575.1. Taxonomy (NCBI): domain Eukaryota; kingdom Metazoa; phylum Chordata; class Actinopteri; order Cypriniformes; genus Paedocypris; species Paedocypris carbunculus. Next base: position 246,113 of record SOMO01000018.1, on the reverse strand, counting down.
AGAAGGAAAGAATCAGAATCACCTGCCTCGCTCGCTGACGACACATCCGCTCCCTGTCCAAATTCACTTTTTTTGGACAATTTGAAATAAGCAACAACTGTTTTCTGGAGTGACAGACAGATAGGCGCCGAAAGGACGAGCAGAGACGGTCACCACACACTTTCTTCTGTGGACGCTTATTCGCTGGTGTCCAAAACACGGCAAGACTACGTTTAGAACAAAAGCCCATACTACATGCATCTGCTCATAAGGCCACCTTCATTTGCATTAGCCCCACCCACTCTAGTGCTGACTATGCCTTTGCTTTACTATAAGAGCCTCTGCCTGAGGAGACTTGCAACAACAGATCGTGGGTTTGAGTCTTTCAGCAAGAAACGAGTCACTGCAAGTCAAAGAAATGAACTTTAGATTTTCGGTGGTCTGGTAAATCAGACATGGAAGACATTTCTGCACTCGTCCACAACCTAAGGTTCTGCAACTGAAACATTACTTACTGGGATAATAAAAGCTTCTGCATCAACATTCCACACGTGAAACTTTCCAAAAGCGGCTCGATGTGATAACACTATTCTTCCTGTAAGTGTAACAACGTGGAGACACCACAAGATTCTTCGAGATCACACACCGACAGACAGGCTGACCGGTGGTTTCAGTGTTTCTGACCAGCCGTGAAACCCACTGCTTCCACTCGAACACAGTGAGGCAGGACTACCGTCTGTTATTGTCCCGTCACTTCTGGACGCGCGTCTCTGACGAGGAAGCGCATGTTTACACTGACGTTTCAGAAAGCTTCCCCGGGAACAACGTATGGCGATCATTGTCATCAAGCGAGCGGACATAGACTTCCCACGGTCGACTGTGAATGACTGACAGAGAGAAAGTTCAGTCTTTGGCAGTGATGAATTCACGCAAATCATTTCAACTGTTTACAGTGGAAGAGTCACGAGATCTAAGGCTGAGAAGCTGTAGACTGTGTCTTGTTCTGGTCCAGTATTGTTTACACTGGTGAGTTCTACCCCCGAGAGCCCGACATTGGAAACTGCGGCCCGTTTCAGCTCATTACTGGACCTCGGGTTCCGCTGCACACCTGAAACTTTACGTGAACTCCAGGACGGGTTCCATCACATTGAAAAGTCCGCTCGGCCTTCGTTCAGCGCACCATCGGAACCGCGAATTCGCCTGCGGGCCCGTACCGAGCTAACGCATGCTAACGCCGAGCAAGGGCTGAACAACGGCGGTAACCTTTCAGTGCGATCCCCGACGGCAGGCGACCGCGCTCTCCCTCTCGGAACCGGCCGTACGGGTCCGGTGCGCTTACCTGAGGCTTCGCTGCTGAAAGGTGAAGGTGGAGGGGTTCGGGCTCGCTGTGTCCCTCTCACAACAATAATCCGGCTCGCACCGCTGCCTCTCACGGAGAACATGAAGACGGACTGGCTGCGGTCATTCCTCGCTCTGCTGCCGACTCGGACTTGAGCAGAATTACGGACGATGGCGAGAAAGGATTCTGTGCTGAAAGCTCCTGGAGGCTCATAAAAGAATCCACAGACTCTCTCGCAGAACAAAATGCCGACCGGAAGCACTGCTGCAGGAATGACTCCCTCCACCGGCGCCGAACCAACCAGCAACGACTCGCCGACTTCCGCCGCCTGCTCTTCTCTCCTCTCCTCCACTCCCCTCCCCTCCCCTCCCTCTCCTCTGTCCAGCATCCTTCCCTTTTCTTCTTTCACCCTTTTCTTCCATCATTATCCTCCTCTATGATTCGTGATTTTGAAGGGACTAATACTAGAATAGAAATGCTTTTTACGTATGTTTTTTTTTTGACCAAGTTTCATGTATGTCCTTATCTACTGACAATGTTTTCATTCTATTGTACTTAAAATAAAAAACAACGTTAATGAGTATGCTATTTATTACACAATTTCCGTATGCGTATTATGTTGCTGTTGAATACCAATTGTGTACTAAAGTGAGTTACACCTTACCCCGTGGTAACCGCTCAAAGGACTTCACTGCTGCCCCCTGCTGACCACAAAATATTTTAACTTATACTTCCTCTCTTGGTGACCCTTTCAAGTATTAAATGTTGCTAAACTGCGCTCCCTGCTGATTGCTCAAAGTATTTCAATATTGCTAAATAGCGCCCCTGTTGTCCACAAAATATATTTTATGGCAGCTAAAGTGCTAAACTTCTTCTGCTAAACGTCTTCTGCTGACAGCAAAAATATTTTCATGTTGCCAGACTGTCCGTTTTGCTTACCGCATAAAAACGTGCGCTAATTCCCTACGTATTAATAGAACTACCGTTCAAAAGTCTCAGGTCACCTAAACAATTTTGTGTTTTCCATGAAGACACACTTTACTCCATGGGTTGTAAAATGAATAGGAAATATAGTCAAGAAATTGACAAGAAATAACGATTTGTTTTATAAATGACTTTTTATATATGGATGAGGTAAGAGAGGACATGGGGATGGCTGAGGTTATGGTGGAAGATGCTCAGGATAGAATNTCTTCAGTTTCTTGGCAATTTCTCTCATGGAATAGCTTTCACTTCTAAAAACAAGGATAGACTGTTCACCTGAAAGTTCTCTCAGTCTGGCCATTTTGAGCATTTGATTGACCCCACAAATGTTATGCTCCAATTATCAACCTGCTCGAAGGTCAGATTTATAGCTTCTTTAACAGGATAAACTGTTTCCAGCAGTGTTAACATGATCAAACAAAGGTTTTCCAATCATTCATTATACTTCTGACACAATTAGCAAACACATTGTACCATTGCTCCGAGTTCGTGTCTGATCGAATGGGTTAAATGCAGAGAAAAAATTTCCCCATGAGGGACTAATAAAGGTTCAATTATTAAAGCACTGGAGTGACAGATTCTGGAAATGGGTCTACTTATTTAGATACACTTATGTAGAAACTGCACCAAAAACCAGAAATTACAGCTAGAATACTTATTTACCACATTAGCAATGTATAGATAGTATTTCTGATTAGTTTGAATTTATTTTCATTAGCGGTGCTTTTTTTTGTTTTCTACACTGTAGTGTACTCAAAACAGCTGTAGTTGTTATTGTAAAATACAGTAAACCTGGTTCCAGTAAACCTTCCAGCACCTTAACACTAATTAAAAAAAAAAAATTCTTTGTCTTGTGTTCACTGACTGACATGCTGGTCTGTCTAGTAAGTTTCCTTATATAGTCTGTGTTGACATCTACTGTAGCCTATTGTAGACAAATTGCTTCACTTGCTCCTCTTTTTTGTAAGTCGCTGTGGTTAAAAGCGTCTGCCAAATGACTGTAAAGTAAAATACAACATTTGTCAAAAATCGCTGATATACACGGCGTGTGTGTGTGTGTGTGTGTGTGTGTGTGTGTAACCAGAGAATAAATAATAATAATAATAATAATAATAATTTTATTTTATTACTTTTTAGCCAGCTGGATGTTAACTTTATATCAGAGTACACTCACAAAGAAGTAAGTGACTGAGGAAGTTCGAGTCAAGTGCAGTGACTGCATGCAGTGGCGTGCAGTTACTGTGTTTATTTTAGCCAAAGAACATTTTACTGTACATCTCCCTTACAAGCTATAGCTTGTCACAGCTTTGGGACGAGGTGGCGGTGGCAAGTTGAGAAGTGTAAGAACTGTACGGTCACATCAAAGTCCTCAAAAGTCGCCAGTGACAGCAAAAAAAAAAAACTCGCTAGATTTGTCGCTAGTCGATTAATAAAAAAAAAAAACATGTCGCTAGAGTTGGCAACATTTGGCTTGTTTAATTGTAAGAAGGGGCAATTGAAACGATTTGTTTTAAAAGAAGACAATAGATGTTTAAATAAGGTAAATATGTAAAGTAACCATTTCCACTTGATCTCCTTTCCTAGCACGGAAAGAACTGTGGCTATTGCTCCAGTAACTGGAGTATCTCTATGAGGCAATTTATGTGGCATTACCATTACATTTCACCTCGATGGTCAAGATATATGTGAGCTTTCGATCAAATTTTGTGACATGGTACACATTATTACTAAAGAAATTAACTATCTGTATTAGTACACAAGCTCCAAAGATCACAAGCTGTGAGTATATGCACATTAAAGAGTGGTGGTCTATTGGTGGTGGCGTCCTATTAGAGGTTTTACGGTATGGAATGTTCAGTATCTCCACGAGATGGCAGCAAATTTCCCTTTTCCTTGATCGTGGAAAGTATGCTGAAGCTGTGCGCTTTACATTTATTGTGTGGGTGTGGCTGTGTGTGTGTGTGTGTGTGTGTGTGTGTGTGTGTGTGTGTGTGTGTGTGTGTGTGTGTGTGCCTCACACTCATGGTCAATTATTTTCCACTCACCATTTTTTTTTTAAACTATATTTAAAGACACAAATTCCACAAGCTCTTTATCATAAATATAAGATCACAATATACAGGAACACAGAATGAAAAGAGAATCATTTACAACTTTTAACTGTTTTGAGAGACGTTTCAGTCTAATTACACACAATTAATGTTTAGCAGTAGCTAAGTATTATTTATATGTTTTTATTAGAAAATGGTGATTTACTTTTCAACCAAGGGAAAAAACGTATAAATTCATATTTGGTTTTGGAATCTCAAATCTGCTGAAGAGGCAGATTAGAAAAGTTTCTCTAGAGTTTTATTCTCAGCAGAAAATAGTAAGTCTACTGAACTGAAAGCTCAAATATTATAAAATATTACACGACAGCTTGTTTGGCACGTGCATGACCTCCGGCAACCATCAAATTAGACCGTCAAACCATTATCAAACAACTGGTTCTACATGACAGTCTCTGGGAAAACGTCCGGTTTCACACAAATCAAACTGAGAAACACTGAATGGGACTGCATATCACAACATTGACATTTCTTACAAAAGTGTGCTTTATTCCCTTCTGAGTTCCACTATATAGAGAAAGAAAAAGAACAGAGGGAGTTTCCAGCTTCACATCTTGGTCTCGGTGTCAGGGGGCCGCTCGTTGTCGTACTCGTTTTCCTGAGTAACCATCTGGTACGGCATCTTCACCTTGTTCTCCTCCAAAACCGAGCTACCCAGCTCCATGTCACCATGCTGCAACTCGTCCTTGGACAGGAACTCCACTATTCCGGCCCCGATGGAATCTCCCAGCACATTAGTTGTGGTGCGCAGCCGATCCCTGTGATCAGAGAGAAGAAGCTGGGTGATCTAAGGTCATCTCAGGTGATCCCTGGTCAGCTCAGGTCATCTTAGGTCCGCTCAGGTCATCACAGGTCATTTCAGGTCAGCTGTCAGCTCAGATCAACTCAGGTCTTCTCAAGTTATCATAGGTCAGCTTAGGTCAGCTCACCCTGAAGCTTAAGTGTGCCACAGTGGATCAATCGCTGCCCCGTTTCATCCTAGTTTCAGCTGTGCAACGTGTCGATCTGGAAGGATTCATTTCAGCAACCTAATTATGTTACTATGTTAAAACCAATTGAATCACATGAAATTGCAGAAAAGAAATGGAGCGTGCCTCTTGAGCAAACACCAAAGTGTGTCACCCGGGTTGAAAACCCAGAAAAAGAGGTTCCACAAAACACAGATACATCGTACACACGTCCCAAAGAGAAATCGACAACGACCAATCGCACACATCAGGCCTGGAAAGTTTTGTCGCAAATAAGCGTCTTGAATGTGGTCCGTGTTCAACATCTCTAGACAAAGCATGAAACGTCCTTGCCATCGTTTTTGTATGAAACACACTCGTATGATGGACAAATAACAGTAAAGAACACACACAGACAAGCTCACATACTAACTCCAGATCTGATAACTTAACACAGAACATCACCCCCAGCTTCACTCACTCTTTTGTTGTACTTTGTTCCAAGTAAGTGAAATTTTGTCTCAAACAAGTGAAATTGTTGTGGCTTATGTAACACACACAGAAATGTAAACACATGTCGAGACTGAACTGGTGGGAGTTTCCTAAACAAATCTAGTCACTTACAGGAACCAATCAACAGCGATGATGAGGGTGATGTCATCAGTGGGGAGTCCAACAGAGGTCAGCACAATCACCATAGTGACCAGTCCGGCCTGTGGGATTCCAGCGGCTCCGATGCTGGCGGCTGTGGCTGTGATGCTGTGACAGAACAGACACGTGAGCTCGCCATCATCCAACCCGACGCAGTCAAACTTCTCACCTTATAGTTATGATCTGCCCAAAGTTCATGTCCATGTTGTTGACCTGAGCGATGAAGATGGCAGCCAGGGCTTCATACAGCGCCGTTCCGTCCATGTTGATGGTGGCACCAACGGGCAGCACGAAGCGCGTGACACGCTTGTCCACTTTGTTGTTCTCCTCCAGACATTTGAAGGTGATGGGCAGTGTAGCAGAGCTTGAGGAGGTGCCGAGCGCCGTGATGAGGGCCTGCAGCAACCCCGTGATGAAGACAAAGGGATTCTTGCGAGTAATGACAAAGTACAGCGTCGGTAGAATAATGATGCCGTGAATCATCAGGCCAATGATCACAGTGATTGTGTACATGCCCAGCTGACCGCCCATTGCCGTGATGTCGTCCATCTCCACAATTTTTCCAGCAATCAGGAAAAGGATTCCAATGGGTGCGTACCTGAGAAGAAGACATTGAATCAAAAAGCCTTTATGGAGAACCTGTAAGGTGAATGAGATGAAAAGAAGGTTATATGAAATGAAAAAAGGTCAAATTTGGCCTCCAGGGGGAGACGTTCTGCAGCGTCGTTTCCAGGCAAACACAACATTACATGTGCTGCGGAGACTCATTCTTAAAAGATGTTGTCCAGACTGTGAGATTGGCCACTCACCACATAATAATGGCAACGAGTCTCATGATGGCTTCATTGAGCGAATCAAAAAAGTCTCTGAGAGCCTGACCCTGTTCTTTCATGTTGCCAATGATCAAGCCGAAGCACATTGAAAACACCACCAGGCCGAGAGCGTTCACACCATTGGTGGTCCCGGACAGAGGGATCACCTCCTCTTTTGTGATCTCTTGGGTCTCGTTCGCCAGGCTAAACACGGAGTCATTCACTGTCATCTTCACGTGAACTATTCTCTTGCCGTACTGGGTCTTGAACTGCAGTAGAAAAGAAAAGGTTAGACAGGAGATGTTAAACCGTTCCACGGCCTTGTTGAAGAGAAAGAGTCTTTTCAGTGAAGAGTGTGTCCGGACGCACTGCGAGCTGCCACCGGCTCTTCACTGTGACATCGGAACAGCTCTGCCAAAGCTCAGCTGTGCCTCTCAGTAGCTCAACTGATGCCAGGTCATCAAGTGCCAAGAGAGGAAAACTCATTTATTAGATTAAAAAAAGAAAAGAACTCTGGATTCATTTCTTTTAGATAATTGTAATTGTATATAATGGCATCAGAATCCAGTTCCAAACCATTCGTCCATAAATGCTTTCATTCATCCATATATCCATCCCATAAATGTTCTGAGAACCTTATGAACTTGAGCTAAGCTACTATCCAACTGTTTTGTAAAAACACATGTTTGCTTGTGGTTCCACATGAAAACTTCTTTCCCGGGACAGAGTTCTAGAGTGGGGCAAGATGTACCTGTTGAGTGCAGGCCTGAACCAGATTTGGAGGAAACATGTTTCTGCAAAAAAGCCACAAGTAGTTAGCTGGATAGCCTACGTGTGGTGCGGTGAAGCTGATGTGTCACCTGATGAGGTCCAGGAAGGCATCCGCAGGGCTGACCTGCTCGATCTTCTGTTGGTTAGTGAACTCTTCCTTGGAGCCTTTCCCCGGGTGAATGATGAGCACCATGATGATGCCGATGAACACAGCAATGAAAGTGGTAGTCATGTAGTACACTACCGCGCGCATGCCCATCTTCCCGGAGGCACGGCTGTCCAGAGCTGCCATGCCTAGACACAAAACATCAGTGCCATAACCTTAGAACAGAGCACTGTTTGGATACAAAGAATGGCTGTGAGAATGTGAGAATAAGACTACGAGAGTGTACAGAGAGCACAGCAAGTCAATAAGAATCTCATCTTCAACTCAATCTGACTGAATTGTTTGACTTTTGCGATTAATGGCGTTGTGGCCATAACCATAAAAACACATTGACTTGCCAAAGCAAATTAAGGTTAGAGTTTTGAAAGAGTCAGGGGCCATTCTGCATCCCCATCCCCAAAAAGCTCAGAGAATGCTGCCATTGTTTGATCTCTGGTTCTTTAGGGGCCCCACACTCCAGCATCTCTCTAAGTTCAACCTCTCCGTTGACAACATCCTCTGTTCCCACTCCCCTCTCCACCACTCTTCACTCTATTTCTCTCTATTTCCTCTGGGAATTTGCTCAAGCTTTGGCTCAGACTCTCTCTGTCTCTCACTGTGGCAGTCACTCATCTCTCTCTCTCTCACTCTCTCTCTCTCTCTCTCTCTCTCTCTCTCTCTCTCACACACACACACACACACACACACACACACATACAAACTATAAACTCTAGCACCTGCATAATCCTATCAGATTTTGCGGTCTCCACATCAGCAAAGACATTATGGTCTTGTGTCATACTAGACTTGAGAGTTGAATGAGGATTAAAAATCTCTCCACCTCTTACGCTCAGTTTAAGCACGTTGAGTGGTACAACAATTGCAGTATATTTCTCATTATTATTAAGATGGTTATGGTCAGATTCTTTCAAGACAAGGCATAAGACCTCGCTTTTGTCTGAACGTGTGTGAAGTGAATAGAATCTGTCTTCAGCATCTCTGCTTCATTACTGCTGCCACTTTAAATAGAAGCACAATGAGGTCGATGTGTGGGAAAACATCATCACATCCCATCATGTCAGGAATTAATTCATGACCCATTCACTTTCCAGAAACGTCCTACAGTCAAATCCAAGAAATGACCAAATTGCCAACATTGACTGAAACATTTACTCATGTCCGTAACAATCTGTCGCAGTAGAAGCACAGATGAGCCTGTGGTACCTGTGATCAGACTGGACACGAGCAGAGGAAGAACCAGCATCTGCAGCATGCGCATCAGAAGCTCTCCAGGAAAAGAGAAATACTTCACTTCTCGGTACGACATCTTGTAGGGTCTCAGAGCGAATCCCAGCATGATGCCTAAAACACAACCACAACGGACCCTCAACGAACGCTGCTGCAAACACGTGTAAAATAAAAAACAAATAAACTCTCAGACCACCTCTAGATAACTAGTCACTGTTTACTAGTTAATTTAATTGAACTAAAGTTTATTATGAGTAAAACTTTAAAGCTTCAGAACAGCTTCTTACCCATTGCCACAGCTGCAATGGTAAACAGCACAAAACCATTTCTTCTGAGAAAGCCCTTGACATCGTCTTTGGAGATGTCTTCCACTGTCTTCCTGGCCTTGAGGGAGCGCGAGTGAATCCCCTCACGAATCTGCTGAACGCGGCTGCGTGACCGCGGCTTTTCCACGCTGCTTTTGGTCATGCTGAGATTAGGATATCTGCGATGAAGAGACAAAATCCAATTCTGCAAAACAAGAACGAGAACCAAAAAACAGCCATTTTCAGTAGATTTTTTCAACCAAATCAGGTTGTTTGAATTGACTTAATAAAGTAAAAAATACATAATAACATAAAAATAATCAATATTTCGATGTAAAATGTAACTGTCATTTCTACTGTTAGATTAAACACACTGCCCGAGCATGATATTTCAGATGCTTGACTGGACAGATATGATGTACCTCCTCGTCTGCGTTCAAATAGTATATATAAATCAGTTAACTCCATTAGTTTGGTTAATTCCATCCCTACCCTTTCATTACAATCAACTAAACGAACCTTAAGACGAAGTATGTCAAATCTCAGAACAGAAGTGGGTCTTACCTTGTCTTCAAAGATGCCAAAATGATCAGCGATTGCCAGTCTGTGCTGGGAATTTAACAAGCATCCAGTAAGAAACTCCACAGATCCAGGATTGTGAAAAGGGGAGGAGCCCCGGCCCCAAAGCAGAGATGCTGAAGACTCTTCAGAGAGGGCCCTTGATGAAAGAAGCAGGAGGGGCCGCGGCTTGTCCATCCATAACCGTCAAAATAACCAGAACAAATTTAAATCAAACTCATGTTACTGTATTAGTCACACTTTTCACGCCACACACATTTCAAGCGTTCCCTTTCATTCTTGTTTGTCATGCATTTGCTGTTTTTGCTAACATCTTTAACCCAACTTCTCCATGCGGCTAGATAACTCTGGAATTATTCGTATGTCTGTCTGTCTGTCTGTCTGTCTGTCGGACTAACCTCCATTGAAACAGGTCTTTGTCCTGTGGTCACACTACAGGAGGCATTTTCTGCCTGAGAAACGAAGAGGAGCAGAGAACTAAACAGGTAACAACAATAATAAACAATCATTCCATTTATACTCATAATGTTGTTATAGAGTTTTCACTACACTTATCTGATTATGATAGATCAACATTTACAACAGGGTTCTACACGTAGAAGAGTCGCTCCAGTTGCAATACAACATTATGAATGTGCCAATACTAATGAACAGAGTTAAACATTATTAAATTATCAAATCTTGTGAACAGTGTGAAACATAGAAGACAACACGCACAGTTATTAATCTTCTACAGACAGACTTTAGTTTGTGTACATGTGGATATACGTGTTGTCTTGTTGCTAGACTTACTTTAATCATGATCTTAGTGTCACACACACACTTCACACTCTCCCACAGGCCAGGCAAACTCAATTCAGCGTGCCAATGATGTAATTCCTTCAAATTGCATATTCATGAGTCTCAATAATAGATAAAAAAGCTGAGTATATTTTTTTTGCATGTTCTTTTTTTTTTTAGGTAGAGATTTGATGTTCACACCAACATGCAAGTTTGCAACAGCTAAATAATTATTCTGAATTTACATTTTGTGGCACTTAAAATCATTATTATTATTATTAAAGTCATATATATTTAATAACTGAACATTGCAACGTCACTCTGAATTGAAAACACATTAAACACATTTTATGAAATGCTTTACATTTATTATTAATCCTCTTTCCTTCACGTTAAAGATGAATTCATGAATGATAAGCAGTCGGCTGTAGACGTGTGCGGGCTGGTCAGCAGGAGTCATGTGAACGAGGCGGCCCTGCAGGTCCCTGTCTTTTCTCAGGACGAGCGGGTCTTCGCCGGGCTCTTGGAATGTCTGCGCTTTTGTCAGGGTCTGTGAGAGTAATCATAAGCAGAGCTCGTCTTGAATGTGTAATTTGGACCAAACACTCTCTCTTCCCCATCACCCACGCTTCTCCTCCTCTCCTGAGCAGACAAAAGGGGCGCCGCACAAAAGATGCTTTCAGTCCCGCTGCTTACAGTGAGCAAGACTGCTAGTTTCGGGGACGCAGGGCGGCTGTGTGAGTGCACCGAGTTCCCAGAACTCATTGAGTCTGAGAGTTTGGATGGAGAAGAATGGAACCTGGAGGTATGACGAGAAGCTCACACTCATTTGCTCACAGTCAAGGGAGTGTTGATCAGAAACAAAACACCCTTTTAACTAGATTCCCAACTACTAAACGTTGCATCAAGCTGATCTAACGGTAACAACTTAATTTCCTTCTTGAACATGTCTGGGATCGGGAGAGTTGTGTTAAATGTAAGCTAAAATAAAACAGCTCTATTTTACACTGTACAATGCACATGTGTGTACAAATGCAAACCATTCTTCTTCCTGAAGAATGTCCACTAGATTTTCAACTTAACAGAAAGCTTTTCCGGCCTGCGTGATATCAGGCTTTATAGGAACTCACTGTGATGAGCAACTCAGTGTGTCTGCCGGCATCAATGCTCCATCACCCAGCAACCATTCAGGCCATTAGCGGAGACTCCGCACATTCAGAAGGGCTGCAGGGAAGCGCCTTTGTGCGCACAAGCTCTTTGGCCTCGCAACAAAAAACGAATCATGCAATAAAACACCAGATTATCAAAATGGAGGCAGAAAAAAAATTGTATGTGAGATTTTATGCAAGTCCGTGCAAGAGTCTTAACCAAAACATGCTCCTCACTTGTCTCTGTATCACTGAGCACAGGAACATTCTCCAAAAATGAAATGGTTTGGCTAATCATCAATCCAGTTGAAAGATATGTATATTAATATTACATGTTTTAAAACAAAACTAAAAAACCTGAATCTCACTGTATAACACAGAATACTGCCATAGTCAAATTATGGAAGTTTTTCCACACAATTTGAAAACCTGACATATGCTGCTGTGCTAGACTGATGGGGTTCAGGATGCCGCGGAATCTGATTATGATGTCTGTGTCTGGGCTCTTGTATTGAAACCGTCATTTTCACACTCAGATCAATGGGGGAAAAGAATGGCCATTTCTCTTTCTGCATGACTCTTGGGTGACCCTGAGCATGACCCTCCCAAACCTTTACTCACACCACCATCTAACTCGCTGAGCACAGCCTGTTCTTCAAGGGCCTTACGTGAGAACAAAATCAGGAGGACAAAAAGACTTCCGTGTTCACACACTTCAAGCGCAGTTCTGCTTTAGTAAGCCAATGACCAGAACCCCAAAGGAGGCTGCCTCCGTGCTCCCAGAAACGTAACATGGTGGTTTAGAGAGCTACACACCCCACGTTGACATGCTGCCATCACACATAAGGTTTGACGACACTGTGCTGGTTTACAAGTGTATGATTTCGCTCGTAATTTACGATCTCCATCCATTGTCATCGTTTTGTCGCCATCTTGTGGCAAAAATAGCGCGCGTTAGATTAACTCCGCAAATCACCACAAAGAAATAGGCTTCGCAATATAATCATGAAGACTGCTAAGAGTCCTCACAAAAACTAAACCCGTTTTAGCAAAATCCCACTGGAGTCTCAGATGTCTAGAAACCGAGCACAGAAAACAAAACTTCTCACCAGGTCTCAGTAGACTTTTATTATAACAATGTACAAGATTGTAAATAATATGAAAACAATTACAAGTTAACAAAAAGACATCTATAATCTGAACAGACAAACACAAAGACATTTCTAAAAGCTAAAAGCAGACAATCAGACGACATCGGACAGACATGTTGAACACTGTCGGCTCTCAACACCAAATGAAAGGGAATCAGAGATACACAACGCATCTGAGAAGCATCAGGAGCTGTGAAGCAGATTTAATACTGGGGACAGTATGGAGTCTAATGGGGCTGGACTTTTTGCAGTTTGAGATTCAATGCTGGGAGAGCAACCCAACGTCTGGAAGAAATGTGCATGCCAGGATAAGAAAATATTTCTTTACAAATTTTCAGTTGGTTAACTAGTAAACTGCTGTGCTGGGGTAGAGACATGTCTTGATGAAATAACACTCTTGGAAAACGTCTAGTTGTCATTGCAGAAATTACTGCAAAAAGCCGCAAAAATACACTACTGACATGAGGAAAAAACAGAATTATAGACCAATGCAAAAGCAGTGAATGATACAAAAAGGAAAACATCAATAATAATGCACAACGGTGTCAGATGCGTATGTTTCTACCTCGACGTTAACAGGAATTTGCCTTTAAAAATAGACGATTCAGAATCACAAAACAAGAGACGATGAATCTCTTCCTGCATGTTTGTAAGAAAACATATTGCTTCATAATTATGGAAACAACCCAGATCAATATCAGTACACGTATAAAAAAATAAAACATTACAAAGAGTATATTTTTACATGTAGAAGAAACGCTAACATAGTGCTTAAAAAACAATGAGCAAATGAAGAGTTCTGAAGTGGAGGTGATCAAGCGCGATAGCTGCTCGCAAGACTGGCGGAAACCAGCGTTTCATGCAGGGTGAAGATTTGACATTTGATGCACTAATGAGCTGCCAAGGAAAGTGTGTGAGCAGGATGTCGACAGGTCTGATGCTCTGCACTGCTGGAGTTTAAACAAACTCTCTGGAATTCATCAATGGAGTTTTAGGGAGAACCCTCAGATTTTAGTCAATAAATAGTGACATAAATGATAAAAAACGATTGCCCTCAATGACACTACAAAACCTTCACATCACCCGGACTGGAAAGGATGAGCAGAGAAGCGGAAGGACAAGGGAATTCTGGATTTCTCTGCATTTGATCCACACTTACCCCTTGAACAGCGGTACATCAGACGCGCTTGTTGTCAGCGTCGGTGAAGCAGAACTCAGTCATCTCAGACAACGAGAAGGAAGAACAGAACCAACGGCCATCAGGAAGCTAGAGTAATGTCTTGTGGAAGACATTTGCCTGTCCTGTCGTTCTTTTGTAAAATATTTACAGCTATTCATGTCTGTTTCAAACTGCATGTGCTGGTCACTGGAACACTAGGGCTTTGCCTGTGGATGATAAAAACGATGAAGAAAAAGAACGAACAAAAAAAAGTTACAACTGTTCACTGTTGCAAACATAATCTACAAGGTCTGTGACACCCAACAGATCGTCTTCATCTTCGTCCTGCGGCGGTATCTCCAGGCCATTAGACACCATTGATGCAGCGGATGGACCAGTGCTGCTTTTAGGAAGCACCGCAGCAGCATCAGGGCGGGGCAGGATCCCCGCCAGGCTCTTTGATGGGCTCTGTCCGTTGGTTGGGGGAAGCTCAGCCGCATTGCTCGGCCCTTTTTCAGGGGTCTCCAGAGTGTCTTTCGCCGCCGGGCTTTTCTTGGCTTCCACTTCGCTCTCGCTGTCATCTGAATCGATGCGGTTCACACGCTTTCGGACAGGCCGCTCGTCTTCCTCGGATTCATCTGAATCGGTGTAATTGTCGTCCTCCTCTGATTCTCGTCGTCGCTTCAGGGACAGACGTCGCCGCTGCTTCCGGGACTCTTCCTCAGATGAATCCACCCTCAACTTCTTGGGCTTCTTTGCGTCCTGGTCATATTCTCCAGAATGGAAACTCACTGTAGGGGCAGTGTGACCAACGGTTAAAAAGGGGATTCGATGAAGACAAAGAAGGTGTTATGGTTGATCAACGTGAACATACCTTCACTGTCAGAGCTTGAGAGTCGCCTACGCTTCTTTTGGTCGTAGTTGCTCGGCCGCGATCCATCAGAATCTGAGCTTTCACAGTAATTCACCTGTTGCTTGTGGCTGCGGTAGGACCGCCGACAGCGCACGTCCAGATCACTGTTGCTGAACTCGCTTGAGCCTTCAGTCACTGCACAAACAAAAAATTGTGTAAGACAAAACACTAAAAACACTACAAAAATGCAAAAAAAAAAAAAAAAAATTCACCAATTTCTTCTTCCTCCTCTTCATCTGTCTCCAGCTCTTCTTCATCAGAGTACCCTCGAGGTCTGCGTCTGCGGCGAGGCGGCTGTCTTCGGCACTGCTTCCTCACATGTCTGTCGGGGCGTTTGATTTGCTCCCCGTCACTACCGACATTGCTGTCATCAAACGACGGAGCGTCCGCATCGCTTTCTGCTTCATTGTCAGAAGCAACAAACTCCTCCTCCTCTGAGCTAATGACCAATCAGAAAAGAGTATCGCTGCATGTTTGTTCGCAACACTGAGACACAAGTCTCACTACCTGTCACTGAGGCAGAACTCGTCTTCGCTCTCCTCCTCATCCACAGTGCTGTCGCTATCCAGGTCGTTCAGACGTCGCCGCTTCTTCTTCTGAGCCGTGCTGGGTCGACGTGGCAGACCGCTCTCCTTCTCGTCCTTCTGCAGGATAGTAGACATGTCCTTCCCTCTGTGTCCAGTGATGTTCGCCATGTCTTTGCCTCGTCCAGCTCCTGTGTCGATATTACAGGTTTAACATTTAAATTGAGTGTTTTAACCTCAAACACTGGTGAGGAACTCTCCGAACCTCCTCCCTCTGCTTCCTTAATGTCTTCCTCAATCGCTTCTTCGATTGCTTCATCAAACTCATCAAACCTACATTTGATCAATCGACATGGTCAGTTAAACAGCCTATGGATTAACCCATGACAGAAGAGTAGACAGTAATGGAGCTGATGTACCGGTAGCTGATGTATTTCTTGGCCCTGGTCGACCGTCGTCCCCAGCCTTTGCTCTTTTTGGCCTCCTCCTTCTCCACCGCCACCTCCTCCTCCTCCTTTATATCCTCCACTGCCAACTTAAAACAAACATTTGGTAGAATTAACCAGAGCAACCCAAAAACTAAAAATTTTAACTGCAATAGTCATTTTAATCAGGTTAAATAGTTTCTAGAGAAAACAATGATTTTGGGAAACTAGTATTTAATATTAAAATCACCCTATATAACATATATAACTATATAACCTATATAACCCTGTATAACGTATGTACTGTGGAGACACTTACTGACGACTCAATGATGTTCTCCAAGCTGATGCCCACATACACCAGTCGCTCCTTCCTGAAAGAACAATCCAACCTTCAAAAAAAACGGCTAAAACATGACTAATGAGAAACAATTGAACTTCCTTCACCTTCGCTCCGCACGCTCTTTCTTTTTAAGAGCGGCATCCAGATTCTGTAACTGCTCCTCCAGTCTGTCGCAGAGCTGCTTCTGTGAGGAAAGATGATTTCTTGTGAGTGCCCATGGAACAGGAAGTGCAGCAGTACTCACATGCTGACACGGAGGACAGAACCACTCCCCGTCCGGAATGATCATGAGTGGAGGTCGCAGGCAGGCGGTGTGGTAGCCGTTGTCACAGGAGTCGCACAGCAGGATCTACACCAACACGCGGCGTCAGTACTGCCGACGTCACGCGCTTCACAGAAATTACACTCACAAGCTCGGGGTGGTTGGGAAGGCCGCAATGTTTGCAGGGGTCGTCATTGGGTGGGCCGTCGTCGGAGGATGAAGTCGAGGAATCGGAGCTTCGCCGCTCTAGGTTTCGAATTCTCCTTCTCTTACTGGACTTTTCCACCTTGTAGTCTTCATCGCTGTCATCCACCTCAGACTCATCTTCCTCGCTTTCACTCTCCTCTTCTTCCTCATCATCAGAACATTTCTTACGTCTTGTGCAAGACCACAGCTGACGCCTTCGACGTCTCCCAGTCTGTTTAGAACAGACAAATGTAAATGAATGGATTGATATGGGAATTGGCAATAAAAATGCATAAATAAAATAACTGTATCAAAAGCGCTAATCCTCGAGACGTTTGGTCAAACTACCGTGTATAACGGGGAGTTTATTGACGTACCTTTGGTTTGGTTTGACCTTCAGAATCAAGTTTCCTTGGGTTCTTCTGTACAGGTTCCACATAGTCTTTTTCTTCCTTTTTTTCATTGTTTTCTTTTTCTAACACCAGAATTGCTTGTTTGTGGTCCTGAATGTCCACGGCTTTAGCTGTGGGTCTGGAGATCCTGGGTGATCTTCTCAAGCATCGGCTCGGTGTCGTCTCTGGCTCAGAATCTGCCTTCAGCTCTTCTCTCTGCAGCTCTGCCCTGCGTCTGTGAGCGGGGATCTTAATCTTCAGGCGGATGCCTTCTCTGTTCTTTACTTCTCGCTCTTTGCAAATGTTCTCAGCATTTGGACCCGACTGTGATTTGTTTGAAAGCTGGTGCTTAACCTTTCCTTCTTGATCACTCTTATTTTCTTTCTCAGCATGAGCTTTGGTTCTGTCCAAACACGTGTCCTGGCTTGAAGCGGTGTCTTGTGGCACAGAAACACTGGCATTCTCTGCCTTCGTTCCACATACTTCAACAGCTGCTTGGACTCTCCCTTCTGTAGAGATCTCAGGCTCTTCTGCTGTGGTAACATTACCTGGGACGTTGGATGCCAGTGCTTCAGTGTCGTGTGGCTTTCTAGAAGATTCTTTGGTGCAGGCCGTTAGAGTGGGACACTGTGAGATTTCAGGCTCTTCTGAGGTGGATAGGATGGTTGTAGTTTTGCGTAATGGATCTTCATGGGAGTCCTCCGTGTCTTTAGAAAACAGATCGACCTCCACCTTGACCTTCACTGATTCTTCTTTTGCAAGACCTCTGATTGTTTGATCATAGCTTTCATTTGACTTTGACGAAAGACCTTTCTCTTCTCTGTGTTCTGACTCTTCTTTAGACTGAACTTTCATAATCTCTGCTGACAAGTCGGTTGATGACTCTTCCATTGTTTGAGCTTTTATTTTCTGTTCTTCCAACTGACCTTTCATTGGCTCATCCTCTGATGAATTTTTTGTCTCCTTGGACGGACCTTTGGCCGGCGACTCTTCCCTTGGCGAATCTTTTGGCGGCGACTCTTCCCTTGGCGAATCTTTTGCCGGCGACTCCACCTTTGACGAATCTTCTGCCGCCGACTCCACCTTTGACGAATCTTCTGCCGGCGACTCCACCTTTGACGAATCTTCTGCCGGCGACTCCACCTTTGACGAATCTTCTGCCGCCGACTCCACCTTTGACGAATCTTCTGCCGCCGACTCCACCTTTGACGAATCTTCTGCCGCCGACTCCACCTTTGACGAATCTTTTGCTGACATTTCTTTTGGCTGGTCTCTTGCTGATTTCTCTTCTAGATCTTTCTGGAGCCGCAATGTGTTCCCCTCTACCCGAATCCCCCCAAGAGGATTAATTTTAGGAGCTGGACAGTCCTCCATGCTGACAGAGTTCTCTTCTGTAATTGCAGAACAAGAGTCTTCAGGTAAGTCGACTTCCATCTGTTTTTCAGCACACAAAATGGGCTCATTCGTATCGGTCTTCTCTTGTGTCAGAACCGCTTCAGATTCTGCATTTCGGTTGTCTTCCTCTAACTTTTCAGGCCCTTTTTGTGGCTCTGTCTTAGTCAGGTCGCAGTAGAGAACATGGCCATTGATCTTTTCTGCCTCTTGTTTACTGTCTTCATAACACAGGTGTGACTCCTTCACATGATCCACAGCTTTATTCAGCACTGGGACTGTTCTGCTGTGTCTCTCAAAGTCGTCGCTGAGCTTCATCTCTCGCTTTTTCAGGGGTATTTTAGCTTGAAGGTCATTTCTGAAAGCTCTCTGGGTCTCTTCATATGTTTTCCTCTTGACCTCCTCCAGTCGCTCTACACTGGTGGAACCTTTCTCTTCAGTGTCAGGTGACTCTTCTTTGATCAGACTGGGACCGTTTGTCGTCTCTGTGAGTTTCTGCAGCTTCTCCCTCACCATCAGATCTGTGTGTTTTGCACATTCATGTTTTACGCTTGGCTTCTCAATGTTTTCTTTGTTTTCATTTGTGATTGAGTCTTGGGATTTTTCATCTTTGATTTCCTCTAAAAATAGCAAGAAATAGCAAATATAGTAAAACAAAACTTAAACACACAGCAATTCACATAGGGCTTCGCTAATGTACCTTCATTTCCTTCCCTTTTCTTGTTCTCTTCATCATCTTGATTGGGACTGTTACTAGATGAGCAGTCCTCCGGATCTTTCTTCACCAGGAGCGCAGGATCAATCTGAGTCTTTAATAAACCCAGAGTTTGTGCCAGATCTTCTCGATTCCTATAAAGACCAAAATAACTTTCAATGTTCAACAGCTCATTTTATCCTTAAACCTCTGGTTTGTGTTGTTTGTGGTGTGTGAAGAAAAGCTGGAAGAGTCTTTACCTTACAATGCATTTCCAAGAAGATCCGTCCATATCATCCTGCTCTTCCACATAGACCCTCACATTATGGTCTAGGTCAAGCTGATACCAATACATCAGGCCGTCTTTGTCTCTTCCGATGGGCTGAAGACGCATTTTATCCGGGTCCTCTTCGTTGATGGCGTTTTTGAACTTGACATTGTCGTCAAATTGGCATTCACACAAATACTGGTGCAAATATCAACAATTACAACAACGTTAAAAACCACTTTGATCACCGGAAAGAAGAGTTTAGTGTGGCGTAAGTACTTTCAGTATGCCGGTTTTACACTCCACAGTCATCTCTTGATATCCCTTTTTCTCTAGCTCCCAGGCCCAAGTGCTGTTGAACTCCTGACACACCTACAGTATCCAGACACGTCATTCTGCGCTCATCTCCAGCCGTGAGTCAAATTCAAATTTTATTTGTCACTTACGCATTATTTTGCAACAACGTGCAGTGAAATGTGTTTATGTGAGTCAAGACGCATGACTGACCTTAATGAGGTTTTTCTCCCATCTGTCCGCAGATACCGATTTGCCGATTTTCCTCAATAACTTCACATGAAGGTCCACAAGAAGTTTCGGTGCTGGGGATACAAACACAGAAGATACACAGAAGTACAAATGAAAGAATGATTGCTAACTGATAAAAGTGTTTCCAACAGACGTTTGAACGTGCTGCCCGTTTTAACCAGCACGATTGTTTTTTTTTTTAATCTACAGCAATAAAATAAAGGACGACCTGAAAAGACACCGCAGCATCATTTCTCATCAGGTGGTTCACGGGTCCTGCGCATGCGCGATACTATGCGCGCAACGATTCATGCCAAATTACGTCTAAACTACAAATAAACAGTTTTTTATACCTAGTGTCGCGACGGACAATGATAACAAACGAAACGGACCCAGGCAACGCAAAACGCAGAACAAAAGCCCAAAATGAAGCCGCAATCCGTTCTTCTGCGCTGTGATAAGCACATATAACGCAATTAACGACACTCTTCGTTGCAAAACGTGAAACTGCAGACAAATAAAGCACATTTAAAAGAGAACTCGCAAGAAACCGGCGGCGGCCGGTGATAAGCCGCGGGGGAGTCCTTTTAAACGCATTTAAAGCGGTTAGATCGCAACAATGGAGGAGCGACTCACCCGCGCTGCTCTCCTGCAGACCGCGCTCCAGCGCCGGGAACGACACCTCTGGCAAGTCCAGCAAAGCTCCATAGCGCTCCAGAAACGAGCATATCACGGCGAAGCTCGGGCACAAACCCGGGGAAGATCCGTCCGCCGCCTCCGGAGCAGACATAATTCCGAACCGAGCTGCTGGAGGACCACAACCTCCCCACAATGCAGTGCGTCTGTGGCAGCCACAGGGACCGGAAGTCTTTGCGCTGGAGACGCTGAACTGATGTAAACATACCAACAGTAGCAGCGCTACGGTTTACAAACTCACTGGCCAGAAGCCACCAAAGGAAGTAATCAAAAGTAGCGCAGTATTGGGTCTACACAACAACTCTTCTTTAGTGCAGTTTGTCGACATTTCTTTACGTTTC
Source organism: Paedocypris carbunculus (assembly GCA_028128575.1). Taxonomy (NCBI): domain Eukaryota; kingdom Metazoa; phylum Chordata; class Actinopteri; order Cypriniformes; genus Paedocypris; species Paedocypris carbunculus. Next base: position 225,046 of record SOMO01000018.1, on the reverse strand, counting down.
ATAGAGCCGTTTCATAGATGAATAAAGTATCTGTCAAAGTAATCGTGCGAAGGCGAAGTATATGTGTAATCGTGTCGATGTAACAGTTTGTCGCTCCATAAAGAAACCACAGAGCTTCTACTTTGCAAAGATTGACCTAAAGTGAGTGAGCCGATCTGCCCGCGGGTGGCGCTGTTGTATCGCCATAACAACCTCTGCGCTTATTACGGTCAAGTCTGCGTTTACGCCTAAAACACCGTCGAGTCACGAGAAGACCTCCAGGATTTCACAGCTCTGCTCCTCAGCAGAAAAACACTCAGGCTCGTTGCTCTCGCTCAATTCGAGGTTTCTCTCTCGCGAATCTTTTTGGCACTAAATTGATTTCATACAGCTCTACTGTACCAGAGGCCTGGCGTATGTGTTTTCAGATTTGACCTCTAAAGTTCTAAAAGCAAGCAAAATACAGACAACCATGTGACTAATGAACAGTAAAAACACAACATGTCAAACATACTCTTATAAAAACCTGGGTGTGCATCTTAACAATACACTGGACTTGACTCACAACACAGTAAAGGAAGGGTCAGAGCAGACTCTACCTGCTGAGGAGACTGCTGTCTTTCGCGGTGAGGAGCTCACTACTGAAGGATCTTCTACGGCCATCCTGTATACGGCGTGGTCTGCTGGAGCAGCAGCGTCTCAGACAAGAGCAGGAAGAGACTGGGCAGGATCATCAGAAGGTCCAGCTATGTCCTGGCTGGACTGTGGACACGGTGCAGGAGGTGGGTGAGAGAAGGATCCTGGATAAACTATCAACCATCCAGGACTAGGACTTTCACCCACTGGTGGACTCACTCGACTGATTCACCCTTGCTGTGTGAAGAAGAGATATCGCAGATCTTTCCTAACTGCTGCTGCTATTGGACTCCATAATCTAAAGTGGTGAATTTAACTAGTTTTATATGATGTGGGCTGCACTATTATTTATATGATGTGGGCTGCACTATTATTTATGGTTGTGTTTGTTCGATGTGATGTGTGTGGTGTTAAATGGTTATGCTTTTTTAGTATGCATGTTTGTTTACTTACTTATTTTTTATATAGATGTGTTTAATTTATATAGTTATATAGTTCTTCTATATATATATATATATATAGTGTTCCTCTTTATATTCTGTCTGCTGTTGTGACATGCAATTTCCCTGCTGTGGGACAAACAAAAGCAATTTCATTCATTCACATAGGTGAAGCACCGGTCTACTGATGTTTACGGTCTGTCTGTGTTCACAGTAAAGTGTGCCAGCAGAAGACAAAAAACTTCCACGTTCAGTTTACTAAGTGAAGCGCATCTAATTTTCAGTGCCCAGTGTGATGATTTATTTCTCTGGATGCTTCCGAATCCTTCCACAGGAGTGCGAGTGCCAACTACATCTGTAGATGTTCAGAGGAAACCTTTATTTAGCCACAGCAGCTGCCGTGACAAGACTTCAGCCTGCGTCACCAGAGCTCGGATCAGTTTCTGCTGCTGGTCAGTCAGTGTGTCGCACGCTGATGTCCACCTGACAGGTCAACACCAGCAGAACCACAGAGAAGCACAAGTGAGTGTGTGTGAATAAAGAACAAAAATACAGATCAACACATTATTATGGAATATTCCAAAGATTAGTTTGAACTACTCTTCATTGTATATAAATACGCATATATCCGCAACCTATCGCTTTCTGGTTCATGGGGAGCTGGACCTCTACAACCCTGGACCTGAAGGCAGGACACACCACCTGAATTGGGGGCCAACCAATTACCAATAATTTTCTCTTTAAAATACTAGTTTTTCTTTATTTAACAAACTTGCGACTCGTATCACTTCAATAGTGTTTTATTTCTAAAATAATTGAACAATAATCTATTCTAGCGCTGGAAACTACACCTCTCATCATGCTTTGCTGTTCACTGATTCCCATGAGTCTTTGTGCTAAAAGAGAATAGCGTATAGCTGACTGAGCATTGTTTTTTCATTCATTCATTCATCTTCTACTGCTTCATCCTTTACAGGGTCGCGGGGAGCTGGCGCCTATCTCAGCGTCTTAGGGCCAGAGGCAGGATACACACTCTGGATTGGTGGCCAACCATTCGCACAGTGGGACACACAGACAAACACATTCACACACTCACTCATACCTATATGGTCAATTTTCCAATTCCAATTAGGCTGAAAGGCATGTTTTTGAACTGGGGGGGAAACCAGGAGGAAACCTACGCAAGCACGTGGGGAACATGCAAACTGCACACAGAACGGCCCCGGCCTTAATAATCGTGTGCTTATATTTTTATAATTGCGTAAATATGGTATATGTAAATATGGTAAAATATGGTATATTTTCAATAAATACATGTATTGTCTACTAATGAAGTATTTCTGAAAACATTTGTCGAATGTCGTGTCCCTCACACTGGTCCAGATCAATCCAGATCCCTCCACATGCCAGCACTTATGTAACTTTACCAGGTTTTGGAGAGCAGCTGCACTTCCTGGTACATAATGTTTTTCCAAGTGTGATCCATTCCTCTCTACCCAGACTAAAACCGTTTGTCGTCACCCTCAATAAAACACCCGAAGTGCTGAATAAATCTTGAAGAGAAACTCAAATCCTTGAGAAACAGATCGTGTCTCGCATTAACACACACGTGTCTCGTGAAGTGGGGGAAAGGTCACAGCTGCAGGGCAACATCTGTACTGTCCCTGTTGCTCAACAAGTGTTCCTGTGATCTATCCACTGTATCACTGCAGAACAATTGCCTCAACAATTAGTGGCAATCTTTGAAAATATTTACTGAACAAATGTGACGAGTAATAAACAAGTCCCAGCAAACAGGGCTAAAATTAGAGCTTGTGTAATGTTGGGAACATCGGCACCGGCTTTAACCGGACCTCGGGCCTATAAATTCAGCGCGGTCGCTGGTGGCTCACTTACACACACACGCTTGCAGTGGATTTACTGCTGCCTGAAACAGTCCTGCTTTCTGTTACTGACGCTTGGATTCATATTTTCACAATATTGCAGTGTAAGTGAGCAATGCACACACAAACATGCATTATGATTATATGTCGCAGTGGTGAGTCTGTCTCTTGTGTTTGATGGTCTGAATGTCACTTCTCTAGTGGCTGCTGTTATGCTGCTTCAGGACACTGAGCCACAACTTTTGATGGCCAGAAGTGTTGAAACTTTTCGAAGGAAGGACAAGAGAGTTTTGCCTTTAGAAGAAACTTGATTAGGAAGCTCCAGGTAGGTGAATGTGCTGAAGCTTGTCGCAGCTGTAAATTCACCTCTCATTGATCAGATTCTCGTTTCTCTTCAGCCGCAGCTGCTGACACACACAAGATCATTCCATCTCCTACAGTTTTATTTCTCACAATCAAGAAACATGGTTGGACTCAAACAGACCGACCTTACTCCAACAGCTACGGTGAAGTTTTTTGGAGCTGGTGCAGCGGCGTGTTTCGCTGACCTGGTCACGTTTCCCTTGGACACAGCAAAAGTCAGGCTTCAGGTGAGAACTTCTTTTACCGTTCACTCACTTTCAAGAAGGGACAGAGAAAGTCAAGTGGTTTTGAAATCGCATGTCATGTTACAGATTCAGGGCGAGTCGACGGCGGCGTGTGAAGCTGCGGTCGTGAGATATCGCGGTGTGTTTGGCACCATCACTACCATGGTGCGCACCGAGGGCCCCAGGAGCCTCTACAGCGGCCTGGTAGCTGGGCTCCAGCGGCAGATGAGCTTCGCATCTGTTCGTATTGGACTTTATGATTCCATGAAGCAGTTCTACACCAGAGGATCTGAGAGTCAGTATTGTCAATAAATATGACTGTCTCTGAAAGTAACACAACTTTTTTTTACATACTTGGTTTACATACTTGTTTTCATTTACAGTCATCTCACTCTCTCTCTTCACTATCATTCTTCTGTTCTTCATGTCTCACTCTCTTTTCAGCTTTACTTTTGTGTTCTTCAGGTCTCGCCCTCTCTTAAGCTTATTTTCAGACATGTATTTATTATTTGTATGTTATGTTTATATGTTATATATATGTTAGGTTTTAATCTCAAGGGAGCACGGTAGTGATGAGTGTAGAGTGAGCAGGCTGGTGATGATGTTCTCTGGGTTTGCAGATGCTAGCATCGTGACTCGGCTGCTGGCCGGCTGCACTACAGGCGCCATGGCGGTGGCTTTCGCGCAGCCCACCGATGTTGTTAAAGTGCGCTTTCAAGCTCAAGTGCGTCACATCGACGGAATAAAGAGATACAATGGGACAATAGATGCATACCGAAGCATTGCACGTGACGAGGGAGTTCGAGGGCTCTGGAAGGGTAGGACTTCTTCAACCGCATGGCATTCTGAATGAAAGCAAACGGTAGAGATGAACATGTGTTCTGTCAGGTTGCATGCCAAACATCACAAGGAACGCTATTGTGAACTGCTCAGAGCTGGTGACGTATGACATTATAAAGGAGCAGATCCTGAAGTACGACCTGATGACAGGTGAGAGACATGGCAGTTCTGCTTCAGTTAAACGATTGCTGAACCCTATTTCTCTGCTCCAGACAATCTACCCTGCCATTTCACCTCAGCGTTTGGTGCCGGGTTTTGCACCACCATCGTGGCGTCTCCTGTGGACGTGGTGAAGACTAGGTTCATGAACTCGGCCGCGGGCCAGTACAGCAGCGCTCTTGGCTGTGCCGTCACCATGATGACCAAAGAGGGACCAACTGCTTTCTACAAGGGGTAAAAACATTCACTTCTGTCTTGTTTGCTCAGACTCTTCCAGTCATGCCTCATCTGAAGACGGTTGCTTTTTCCCTACAGCTTTATGCCGTCATTTCTACGCCTGGGATCTTGGAACATTGTGATGTTTGTCTCTTATGAGCAGATTAAGAGATCTCTGACCAGAATGCAGCACTCCTACTAATACCCATTCGAACACGCTGTTCCCGAGTAACGAATGATGATCAGGAATACGCAGAACTGATGAAGAAGCTGGAGATAGTATTGTCTTAGTTTCCGGACATTTTGAAATGTGGGATAAAATCTCACAAACTGTATGTCTCAAACAATTGCACATTGTCACAACTGAATCCTTGGGTCCATTGTCAAACACAGAGAAAAACAATAAAATAAAGATGTTTCTGCAAATTCTTTTTTAAGCAATTTAAATGGATCTTTTACAGAAGATTTCTACATTATACTTCTGAAATCTTCAGTCACTGATCACATCACCAGTCTAGCGCGTTTCAGCCTCAGACGCCTGATAAGAGCCTGTCACGCAGCAAGAAAGTGAGTTACCTCTTCAATCTGAGATGACAGCAGTTCAACTCAGTGGCTGATTTTTTTTTTTCAGAAGAACATATACTACACTAGCCTTTATTAACTGTACTTACTGTGATTTATTGAGAAGCTGCACAAATATAAACAGAAGCAAATGCTTTCACTTCTACACAAGAAGTCAAACACAATTGAATTTTAAATCAGTGTGTGAAACAAGAAAGTGAAGAAAGGCAAACCCTTTCAGAAAGTGAAAAATCACAAACACATGTTTAACTTCCCCACTCAGAATGACTCGGCATTTCTCTATAGGTAAACGTGAGTATTTACCACTATTTGCCTAAACGTATGCACTTTTTGCAACTCAATCGTTTGGTTGACATTTTGTACGATTTGTTGACCAAATCCTGACAATTTTCAGAAAATTGAGACAAAAAATTGACAAAAGTTCAGAAAGGTAAAAAAAACATTATATGGTTTTGCAAATTTCGATTAGTTTTATATAAAATTGCAAAAAGTACAAGGACGTGTCGGTAACGCTCGTACGCGTGTTCGCTGACAGACGCGTCACAGCTGTCACGTGACTCTCGGGGTATTTAAAGCCGCCGGGAGTCATACGCCTCTGTCGGAACGAAACTTTATGGTCGCGCGGAAGTTCTCAAACGAAGTTGTATTTTTCTACAAAGACCGCAAACTTTTTTATTACCACACACGTGTTTTAAACGGTGAGTGTTACTTTAATTTTGTAGCATGGTGTTAAGTGTACAGCAGTTTTTTAGATTTTCCTTTAGTAATATGTGAAGTTGATGAGGTTTTGTCTTCCAGCTTCTGGAGCATGTGTTTTATTTGTTCGGGTTCTAAACGATTCTCTATGGAAGAACCAGGCGACAAAATTCAAGTTGAAAGTCATTTCAACCAGCGCGACACCTTCAGAGAAGCCTGACGTTTTTTTTAAGTGTTTGGTACGTTCATTTTTTTTTCAGCTCATCAGTTATAACTGTATCAAATAAACGATTTGTCTTGGTTCGCTTTTTTTAAATGTACTGTGTTTCTAAAGTAAACTAAGCGACATGCAGGCGTGAAACATGTTGACGTCATAGTGCTTGAGTACACGATGTGCTGTTGTTGACTTGCGGTTGTTTTTCAGAGGCAGACGCGGAAACGGCCTCGCATTATATAACTTCTCTTTGTTTGAACTTCAGGTTTGGGTGGAGTTCACCTATCTCGTCTTCACATTATCAACTGATCTGGCTCTTCTACTACTGGTGGCAGATAAACATGGTGGGCTTTAAAGCTGGGGAAGTCCCCCCTACAGCTGCAGTGAAGTTTGTTGGAGCAGGGACTGCAGCCTGCATCGCAGATCTCTTCACCTTCCCGCTGGACACTGCGAAAGTCCGGCTTCAGGTGAGTCTTCGTGTGCAATTCCAATCGTTGGTTCACAAGAACCTGTAGTTCAGAGACCACCGCAACTGTCCACAAGTTTGTTTTGATTTTATATTCACTTTGGATATTTATATTTATTTTCATCATTTTGCATTATTGCCCATTTTGGGAAACTGAAATGCACTTTATTGCGTTCACATGCGCCAGCTTTTCTGTTAATGTGGCTGCATGACTTCAGAGCTGCGTACTACACGCTGACGTGTTTTTCCATTTCTCTTGACTCCGCTCCAGCTTCTTGATTCCAGACGCTGTGGACCCTCCCTGTAAAGTTTCTCCATCCGCGCTTTGTTCTGTACAGATTCAGGGGGAGGCCAAATGTCCCGGGGCGGGTCCGGTGCAGGCGAAATATCGCGGCGTGTTCGGCACCATCAGCACCATGGTGCGAGTTGAAGGTCCGCGCAGCCTCTACAGTGGCCTGGTGGCGGGCCTGCAGCGTCAGATGAGCTTCGCTTCTGTGCGCATCGGCCTATATGACTCGGTCAAGCAGTTCTACACTAAAGGCTCTGATCGTAAGTGCAGAACACATGGATGTCGTTGGAATAGTGTGCCACACTGCTGAAGTGTTGGTATTTCAGATGTCGGGATCAGCAGCCGGCTGATGGCAGGCTGTACGACCGGAGCCATGGCTGTGGCCGTGGCTCAACCCACTGACGTGGTGAAGGTCCGATTTCAGGCTCAGATGGGCTCCAAGGCAAGCAAACGCTACCACAGCACCATGGAAGCGTATCGGACCATTGCACGAGAAGAGGGGCTTCGCGGTTTGTGGAAAGGCAAGTACCCTAAATGGCTTTTTCTTTTTTTAGGATATGCAATGAACTCTTACAATGAACCAAAGTTATCTCATTTATTTTTATTACAGGAACTGCACCGAACATCATACGGAATGCCATTGTGAACTGCACCGAGCTGGTGACCTATGACCTGATCAAAGATGCACTTCTGAGATCTGCGCTGATGAGCGGTGAGATGTCTGAGTGGTGACTCTGCAGTGGGACGGCGACTCACTGATGCAATGTTGCAGATGATCTTCCCTGTCACTTCACATCCGCATTTGGTGCTGGTTTCTGCACCACAGTCATCGCTTCTCCGGTGGACGTTGTGAAGACGAGATACATGAACTCCGCCCAGGGCCGTTACAGCAGCGCCCTGACCTGCACTGTGGCCATGCTGACCACCGAGGGACCAAAGGCTTTTTACAAGGGGTTGGTCTTCTGGGCCCGGTTCTGATGAGAGGATCGTACAACTCTAACCGCTCTTCCTCTTTCTGTAGGTTTATGCCCTCTTTTCTGAGGCTGGGCTCCTGGAACGTGGTCATGTTTGTCACTTATGAGCAGCTGAAGCGGGCCTTGATGGCTGCTCGCCAGAACATCCAGCCTCTCTAAGCCGCTTTACCTGGCCACATTTACAACACCGCTTGTTTGTGCTGTGTGTTCAGTCATGTTCTTTTCCTGAGCCTTAGTCTGATAATAAAAGATTCCATTTTACAAAGTGTCAATCTGTTCTTTAGCTGGTTCACATTGGCTTCCCAGCGTGTCAGATCTGAGGGGCGGTGTTGCTCTGTTTAGTGGAAAGCGCTCGTCGCAGCAGTCGCTTCATCTCGCCCGACAGCTTCTCTGGAAACTTTGTGATGAAGCGGATAACCAGGTCGCCTCGAAGTGCTGGGTCTGTGGTGAGCGGCATCCCTTCCCCTTGCACCACCTTCACGTACTCTGGGCTGTGAAACAAACATCTAGCTGACATGGAGCCTAAATGTTTGTGCGACATCAGTACTCACTGCACGATGTCGTTGACCGGAATATCCAGAAGTCTGCCGTCCAGTGTCTTAATCGCCACCGAGAAGCCGGTCAAAGCCTGGAATAATCAAGCAGCCCTAATGCCATGAATTTTTAAACTACTGAAGGGAAGCACTGTCATTTCCGTGGCAAGTCTAGATCATTCACTGTTTTAACTTTGCCGTTTATTGCGAACATGTGACACCAAGCAATCTCTGATGCGAGCAGCGCACTCCGTTCTGAAGGTTTCTCACCTGCTCTAGAGAAATTTGAGCCGTGTAGTAAAGGTCGTCATTTTGCCGCTCAAAGCGTGAATGTTGCGTCTGTCGTATGACAAACACTATATCGGCCGGGATGTTGTTGACACCCTGCGTGGAAAGAGCAGCTAGTCAAGTGCCACCAAGCGCAAGGTCTGATCTGTTGAAGGATTTGCTCACACCTGGTCCCCTTCTTTAGGAAACGTGACCTTTGTCCCTTCGTTCCATCCTGGTTTTACAGTGAAGGTTAAAATCTTCTCCCTGATGCTGGACGTGTGTCCGTCTTCATTCATCACCTGCACGGAGCATGTTTGTCAGCTGAGCTCCTATGGTCTGATGTGCTCCTGCTCACTTACTTTCCGAGATATTTTCATCTTTTTGGTACAGCCATAATAAAGGTCTTCCAGAGATAAATGAAGATCCCTTTCTATAGGGGGATCCTGTACTTTATCTCCAGGTAAAGTTTCGAATGCTTTGTTCAACTCGCTCCTTTCAGTTGTGAGGAAATCTGTAAAGAGCCAGAAAGAGTCAGAAACCAGTTAAAGATCTGGACCAGGACGTGTTTGATTAAATCACCTGCGAAAGGGTTGTTGCCTCCAAAGAACTGTCGAAATGTCTCTTCTGCGTTCCCGTGGTAGACGTATCCCGAGGGCCAGACGGCGTGCGAATCCAACTCCGGCGGGATTCCTCTCTTCAGACCCTTATCACCAAACTTATCATAGACGGCCTTTTTGCGAGCTACATTACAAGAAGTCAGACTTTTCTCAGAAAACCACAGTTTGTTTATCTGTCTCTTGGAGCATATGAAATGTTTAATTCATAAAAACATTTGTTTAAAACAATGAAATATTATTAAAATGTAAACAAATGTATTTCATGTATTTGTATTTTTTAATCAAGCCACAGGGGTTACAAGCCAGTGCTGGTCCCAAGCCCGGATAGAGATGGTTGCGTCAAAAGGGCATCCGGCATAAAACTTGCCAAACATTAACCATGCATGTCATCCAAAAAAACTTATTGTACAGTTTGTATCCTCCTTCAATACTACGTGCTTTGCTGCCCTTCCACCTTGTCTCTTGCACAAACCGTATATGTACCTTCATTCTCTCTCTGCCAGCTCTGTGCCTTTCCCTGTCATGTTGAAAATCCCTATTCTCAAATCTATGCTCCAGTCCATCCTCTTCTCTCTCTGTCCACGCATCCTCCTGCCTCCTCTTCTTCTTCTTCGACCAGCAATAGTCCAATTTCCACCGGCACCCTGTAGGTCAACTGTACTGGTGGCGGTCGTTGTTAACCCGGGCCTCGACCGATCCGGTATGAAGTTTCTTTGGACGACTCGCATGGTTAATGTTTAGAGAGGGCAGGGTGGAGGAGTGAAGTTACAGGGGGTGGAGGTGAATAAGATGCAGGAGTTTAAGTACTTGGTGTGATGGGCAGTGTGGCCAGACTGAGATGGTTTCGACATGTGCAGAGGAGAGATAGTGACTGGTAGAAGTTGCCAGGAAAGAGGGCAAGAGTGGCTGGGGTCAGAGTGGAAGATACTCAGGACAGAATGAGGTGGAAAGGGATGATTTGCTGTGGAGACCCCATATAAGGGAAAAGTAGTAGTAGTAGTAGTAGTAAACAAGTTTATTTTAAATGGTAAAAATACTATACAAATGAAAGGTGATAAAACCGTTATACCTAACAAATTACAATTGATGAAGAAATTAAAGATCGATTTAAAAAAAAAAAACAGAAATATCGTAAATTCCTATACGATATTTTATATTCAGAATATTTACGTAATTGTTTTTATTAAGAAAATTAACGTGGAAGTTAAATTGGTTCGAGATTATTCAGTGGAGGTGAAGTGAGGGAAAGACTCACCGTCACTCAGCACGTCATACGCCTCTGAGACTCGTGTAAGGAGCTCGGGAGCGCGAGCGTCGCCGCCGCTGTGCGCGTGATACTTCAGCGCAAGCCTCCGGTACCTGCAATTATAACGTCCGTCTGTACACATTAACGCTTGCAGAGCAGTGATGTCGTTAACCTTTTGTCGTCATTCTAATATTGGCGTCAACGTTTAACAATAAAACCTTAAACCCCAATTCACTTCTTATGTGCGAAGAACTTTTAAACTTACGCCTTTTTAATATCAAAGTCCGTGGCATTGTGGGTTATTTCTAAAGTGTCGTAATAATCCTTCTCCATGAAGCCTTTTCTTTAGATCTTCACTCCAATGAACACGAGCCCAGGCGAGAAAGCGACAACAGCACAGACTGCTAGCTCATGGCTGTTGTCTGTGGTTACCTTGGAAGCCACATGGAACTTTGGGTAATGTGGTCCTATGACAATCGGTAAATATCAATCTTTATATTTACTAAAGCACGTATTGGTTTTTAATCGGTCTGAATTATTTAACCGAATTGTAATTATCAAATGCGCATCCTGTTCAATTCAAGAAAATCAAACCCACACACACACGTTTAATCAGAAAACGTCTTTAATTGTTCATTTTGGCGATCAGCCCCTCCAGCTCCGGCCGAGCTTTAAACCGGGCCAGAAAATCTGCCTCAGTGTGCTGTAAAACAGAGAACACGTGATAGGGAAGCGCAGAGAGACTTCAACACCAGTGAAAGATCTCGAGGAACCTGTGTCACGCGCAGCTGGACTCCTTCAGGCTGGTTCTTCAGAATCACCTCCAAAAACACCACGCAGACCGTGGCCTTCATTTCACTGACCTACGGCACACGAACATGGCTTACAGGCGCCGCTGGGCAAGCATGATAGTATGACAAGCGGAATTAACATTTATCCATTCGCAGTGACTCGTAAAACATTTATGACTAGTCACAACTCATTTCAAGATATCTTCAAATGTATTTTGACTAGTCACAACTCGAATTAGAGATATATTCAATTCATCTTTAATATGATTAATGACTAGTCGATTTATATTTAAAGATATCTTCAAATATAATTAGTCCTAGTCAAAATGTATTTAGAGACATCTCTAATAGAATTGTAGATATCTCGAATGTGTCCATTGTAGATATCACCAACTTTAGAGATATCTGCAAATGTAATTGTGACTAGTCAGAACTCGGATTAGAGATTTGTGCAATTGGTATTTTGACTAGGAGAAATATATTTAAAGATATCTACGAATAATATTCAAATGAGCAAACCCGCCCATTCATTGCCTGTTGTAATTCAAACTCTCCTCAGACAAACACCTACATGTTGAACGAATCTGGTAAGTTTTTTTTTCTGCAAAATGCGATGTCATTTTCTCCGCGTTCCTACACGTTATTACAAATACTTTGAGCGTGTCCCTAATAGTTCAATAATTTAACTTACCCATTATATAAATTAAGTCACCGTCAACAAACGTGCTAAAATGCTACCGCGTTTTTCTCATCAAAAGAAAACGGGTTTTAACCACTGAATGTTCTCTCTCCTGCCATAAGGCAAACGCTCCAGCAGCATCATGACTAGAAGCAGCAGACTTGAGGAAGAGCTGTGACCCTCCTAAACACTACTCTCGCACTAGACTTTATCCGTTGCTTTTTGCACTCAAAAATGTTTACAAACCTATTGCACTACTGAACATTACCTGGTCATTGCACCATGTTGATGTGTGCTAAACGTGTCAATATGCTCATGTGTACTAATTACCCGACAGCACACAATTGCGACATATACTGCATATACCTCCCCATCCCATGTTTATATTCATCATGGCTATCTACTAGGGATGCACCGAATATTCGGCCACCGAAAAATTTCCGCCGAAACTGGCCAAAAAGTGCATTTTCAGTTTTCGGCCTAAACACTTTTTTCACCGAAACAACACGACCGAAAGTTGATGACGTAAGCAGAGACCGTGAGAGCTGCACGCGAGCAGTGACGGCATATAGCACAGCGCAGATCCCGAGCTCCCCACGACATTCACTTCACACCAGTGGAACATTCTTACTCCGTTTGAGCAGCAAACTAAAGAGATCAGCTCCTCTGATGCATCTGTAGCGGACCCTATTCCTGTTATTGTAGCTCTAAAGTGCCCTCGTGCTCACGCTTGCGGTCAGTTCTTGTCAGCGCGCCTAAGAATCTTAATGGCCGAATTTTATCTTGCTCTGATTGGTCAAAGCAAACCAATCGTGGTGCACACCACAGCCATTGTCCCGCCCACCATGACAGGTCCTGAAAGATTAAAGCAACAAATACGTATTACTTTTGCCAAGCAATAGTCAAGACGCGGTATTATTTTAAATAGTATTAGAAGATATCTTAAAATGTATTTCTCCTAGTCAGAATACCAATTGCATATATCTGTAATCAAGGTCTGATTAATCACAACTACATTTGCAGATATCTATAAAGTTGGAGATAATGAACAGCATTCACAGATACAACTATATCATTTGAAGATATCTTTAAATATAAATTGACTATAGTTATAAATCAAACTAAAGACATCTTAAAATTTTATTGACTTGGCAAAATAGGTTTTAGATATCTTAAGATATCTTCAATTAAATGCTTTCGGATATATCTTAAACTCCATTATGACTAGTCATAAATATTTAGAGATATCTTTAATTATTTTACTACTAGTACAAATGTATTAGCACTAGTAATAATATATTTGAAGATTAAAAGGATTAGGCGTACATTTACGCTAAAGCACCCACAACGCTACTTGTGCGAGTTTGCATCACGCTTTTCACTCTCCACAGCTCACACGGTAATGTCATAATAAAGTTATTTGATTTGACACCTTTTTATGTAATCGTAGGTATCTCTAAAGTAATTCGAGATGTCTTCAATGTGACTAGGAGAAACTCATTTAGAGATATCTTCAAATATTTTTCAATGGGAGTCTATCGAGCAATGTGACTAGTCGAAGTAGATTTGTTGTGACTCGTCAGAAATGTTTTATGACTAGTCGCTGTTAGAGGGGTTTGTGCCCTCGTTGTCTGATATGTTCAGTGAAATCCTGCAAGAAAGTACCTTTAATAATACTAATACGTAGGCTGTTTTGTTTTAGGCTACTTTATATGTGACAGATTGTAGTCATACTTCTGCACGATGTATATTTTTTATCCACTGGCCATTTGAATACAGTATCAAATCTTTCTCAAATGTCAGTCAGATGCAGAGGTGTCAAGTGACAAAGTAATACTACTTCGTTACCTAACTAAAGTAGAAATTTGGCTTTTACTTTTCCAGAGTATTTATTTTTCCGCTTACTTTCTGCTTCTTATTTTTTTAAGCAAATATCGGTACTTTCTATTCGTTACTTCTTCAAAACCAGCCGCATTACCGGTTATTTTTATTTCCGTGTTGAATCGATATAAAAAAAAACATCCGGACAAATCATGCCAGTAAATGATTGTGGTTGGATGAGATGTATAAACAAGTATCATTTCGACACCCTATTGGTTTGCGTGCGATCCATCACAACTGCGCATCGCGCTTTGTCGGCAAAAATGCGGGTAAAACGAACGCGAAAATGCGGGTAAAACTGCAAACGAATGTTCAACATATCGTCCCAGTCCGGACAAGTGTGAGGCGCAGTGACCGTGTGTAAAGCTCAAGTTCAAGTTCTGAGCATTTGTAAGGCGCATTTTAGTTTTAACTGTCCCGAGATCTCAAAGCTCACATGAACATAGAAAAACATTTCAGTTAGTATCTTTGTGAGTTTAGTGAGACTTTGAGAGATATGATTTATCTTATACTAGAGATAAAGGAGATAATGTAATGTTGAAGCTAGATTTTCGAACATAAGAGTTTATATTTAGGTCATCATTTCATAACATGTATTTGAAAAGAATCTATTTTGTTACGAGTTTTTACAGATTTATCAACCTCCGAGAAGCCTGTGTGATTTAGTGTCTTGAGGCCACGCAGATTGCATTGCCTTTGAACTTGTTCTAAATGCACTTTAAACTTAAATGCAATTTTTAATGGAGGAACATTTAATTTTACAACATTTCAGCAGGCCAGTAGGTCAAGTTAAACATTTTAGTTTGAATTATATTTTAAACTCTTGAGTGTTGCAATTTGATAAATATTTGCACATTTGTAACGCATTTTGTTTCGTTTATTCTTTGAAACTTCATTATTAATTTATGCAATTGCAATGCCTTGGTTTTAGTAAAGTTAGTACACCATCATAGCAATAAATGCAATACTTTCTGTGTTTCGGTTTTCGGCCAGGCTTTCCGCTTTATCGGTTTTCCGTTTCGGTGCATCACTACTATCTACCTTATCATATCTATTATTTGTGTTTATATAAGTATAGATAATTTATATCCCCATGCAGCACTTAAAATTTATTCTTAGTGATAATTCATATGCATATCATATCTTGCTACGCACTTCATGTTAGACCTAACTGTTTTTTGTTGTCTTGCACTTGCCAATGACAATAAGGTTGAATGCTATCTTTTTTTAATCTTACTGTTTGTTATCCAATTTTTTTTTATCTAGTTTTTAGCAAATGTTCGGAGGTGTGCAGTGTTACAATATTTATGTATTTTTTTATTACACATGTGTGATGATTGTACATTTTCAATACTGTTTTCCTGGTCATTTAGATAATATTCTATTCATTACTCTACTTTACTCTATTCATTACTCTATTCATTACATTATGTCACTAAAACATTTTCTATTAATAATGTTAGTAGTGTGATCATCTTCATCTGAACTGGGATGTCTGAGAAATGTAGGACTCTGGAAGTTTGTAGTTAAAATGTAATGTAAATTGAAATGCATGAGGATGAAAGTCTTAGAATTCCATAATATGGCATTTTGTTATTAACTTATTATAATTGTTTGCGTTATCATATGTCATATTGTTCACATTTAATTGGTAAACCAGTGCAGGAATCCTCAGCAACAGAAATGCAAAAGTTCAAAAATCAGTTGAACTGGACACTTTCGGATTTAAACGACTTTATATGCCACTGCTTCCCACAATTTGAGCCAAATCTTGGATTTTATTTGGCCAGAGTAGGTAAAGAGTGCAGGAAAGGATAGTCTCTCACATAAAAGAAACACGTCTAACGCTCTGTGCATTTAATAAACACGTGTCGTTTGCAACATGTTCCAGTTTGCTACAATGTCTGAAAACTATTTCAATGATCCGACATTTCTGCCGTTTATTTATCGAAAACAGAAGCCAGTGATCTGAAAATTCTTCCTACAGCTCAGAATTTCCTACACTGCGCGCTGTGCTTGGGCGTTAGAACATACGTCACTGCTCAGCTGTTCCTAGATACAAAATAAATTGGAAGATATCTTGATATGAGTTGTGACTAGTCATAATTGTTTTACGAATTTTAAAACAGGGGATAAATGTTAATTCCGCTGGCCATAGCATGCGCAGCTTCGGCTCTACCTGCACGACGCGCCAGTGGGTCCTCAGGACGCTGTCCACGAACATCTTAGTACCGTGGTTCGGCATCACCATAACTTCCGTGCTGGTAGTCGGCAACGCGTAGCTGTGGAGAGCAGATCGCAGTGTTTGTGCTTTGGCGCCCGTCAGTAGCACCGACGTTCTTCGCACCTTTCGTTGACTTTGCAGCCGAGATGATTGCAGAGTTTGTGGATGTGCTGAGAAAAATGCTCCACGAGCGTCATGTCGAATCCCGACACGCAGACGTTCAACACGCCGAACTCCGTGTCGGTTGCCGCCTTTAGCTGCTTCGCCTCCAGCTTGCCCTTCTTCGGCTTCGGCTGCACACACGACTCCCGTCAGCGAGGCTCGCGGCGGCGGCGGCGGTGCCGTTACCTGCACTCTCGGGAGAAGGTGGCTGTATTTCCCGATGCCGTGCGTGGGCATCGACCTGTACGGCCTCCGGAAAAAGACGGCACCTTCACACAAACGCAGACCGTCAGGCGGAGCATGATCCGCGGACTGTTCACGTGCGGCTCTTACTTGAAGGCGCGTGGGAGCGCGACGCCTCGCAGCTACGGTCGCAATCAGAGGAAAGCGTGTTAATGTAAAGCAGACAGATCAACGGAGGAGGAAGAGGAGAAGGGCAGAAACTCACTGGGCGGATGAAGCCCCTGACAGCAGCGCTCGCCGGGTCTCACGCAGGACCTACAGGAGATGTCATAATGTTTGATGGCGGTGACGACGATGATGATGATAATAATGATAATAATAATGATAATAATAATAATAATAATAATAATAATAATAATAATAATCTACACAGGACGCAGAGTAAACGAAGCCCGATGACCTTGCTACTGGACAACCACAACCATCAACGGCTACTAGAGCGTTTGAAGAGCAACGACCTTCGGTGGGCATCTCACCTCCCTCAGACAACGGCTCATGGTTCGGCAGTCCAGAATAGGACGGAGTAGAACTCTGTCCCGGATCCGGCTCGTGAGCGCGCTTGTCTCGCGGCTGAAACCGGTAACAATTAGCGGAACAGAGGCACCACCGTGGGTTGTTTCTTCTTCGGTGTTCAAAGGCGGTTTACACCAGTTTTGTTGCATTACCGCCCCCTTCTGTTTATCTTTCAAGCATATTTCCTGTTTAGGCATTTTATCCACTCTCATTCATTAAAATACCCACACACCCGAGAGCTGTTTTTCACAGCTGATGTTCAATTCTTTCGATCAGGTCGCATCACTGTTAGGCATAGTTTATTCTCTTTCACTTCAAAATCTTTAGCATCCATTCACCCAATGCCATCCTCCTATACTCTCCTCTTTTCCCAGCTGGCTTTGCAAAATGTGCTTAGTTGGTTGACCCTTCCCGTGTCACTTAACTGTTTATGTCGTATTTGCAGTGGCATTTCTACAGCTTCTGTCTAGATAGCACACACCGGTGATGTTCTGACATGCTCCTATACAGTAAATACCCTCAGTGCTTTAAAGACAAAAAAAAGCCTCTAGAGTGCCGTTTTGGCTGCTTATCCGTACGCTGTACTCAAATAATCTATTCTTATTCTCATTAAGCTTACGTGTATGTATATCATTGATTGATAGTCAGCTCCCCATTATATATTTTTTTTGTATATGTATTTTATTAAAAAAATGTATTTAATGCATTATTTATTACTCATATTACCTCCACGTGCTTTGTATGTTCTCTCCATATCAGTCTTGATTGAACCTGTACTCCTAAGAAACCAAATGCTTGTACCTTTTCCAATCGTCCAACTTGTACGCTTAATTCATCCCTTATTTGTCCCCATCAGTTCTGACATAATCAAACGGTATTGGTAATTTTCCAATAATAATAATATAGATTATTTCTGCCTTAGACCTGATTTCAGCAGTTCATCACACCTGCTATAACCGTCACTATTTTCTTTTTCTCTTTCCATTGCATCTTGAGTTCTTTCTGGGTTTCACTGCTTGTAAATGTACACAACTACAAAAAAACAAACGAGTGGAAGGAGTATCTAAGCCTTTACATTTTCGAAAGAAACGGGAAAATAGATTTAACAATTAAGGGCTTAACGACGCGATTATGCCGTATAGTGACGTCACAAAGAGTGACGTGGCGCTTGGGGGGAATCAATCTAACATTCCTTACATTAACCCGCCTCTCTATATGAACACACTTCCCCTCGACTAGTACCGCTGCTCATTTTCCTATTGCAGACACCCAGATGTTACTTTTTACATTAGTTTTCTGTGTGTGCGTGTGTGTGTGTGTGTGTGTGTGTGTGTGTGTGTGTGTGTGTGTGTGTGTGTGTGTGCGCGCGCGCGCGTGTTTCTAGTAAGTTTAACTCAACTCAACTCAACTTTATTTATAAAGCCCTTTTTGGCAGTTTTTTACATCACTAAAACAAAACAGGATGGATGAAAGTTGCACATAATTGAGCACAACAAACAAACATGGACAACGAGACTTGTTTAAAACAAACATGGACAACGAGACTTGTTTTTGTAAAACCTAAACTTGTGATAAAAATGTTGGACAAATGTGAATTGTATTTTATTTTACTGCATTTATTAAGATATTTGAAACTGATTTTACAATAACCTACTTCACTATATCCCGTTTCGTGACACTTTGCGCTAAGCACAGGAAGCGCGTCATGGCTTTTGCTGCGTTTCTATTGGCCGGACACGGCCGTCACTTTAGCAACTAGCAAGTTTGTTTGCAGCACAGGACGCGGACAGTTCGGAGTCTCGAACTAAACAAGGCTTAGAAAGCTGGAACCAACGTCTCTGTGTTTGTCAGGGTCATTTGACAGTCACTGGTCCAGCGTCCCCGCTTCACCAAGCCTGGGCGAACCAGCAGCATGTCTGCGGCAGGAGATTTCGGAAACCCGCTACGGAAATTCAAGCTGGTGTTTCTGGGGGAGCAGAGCGGTGAGTAGCGTCGCGGTTCTCGGTGTGACGTCACTGGTCCAGCGCAAGTATGTCGCCTTCGGCTTTCAAAAGAGTCTTCCGCTGTTAACGAAAGTCGTGAATGTTCGGTGTCTGTGCAGCTCTGAAGCTCTGCAGGTCAATGTGACGTCATTCCTTCGTTAAACTTTGTAAAAACACACACTCACTCGTGCTTCACCACGATGGTGTTCTGTTGGTGGCATTCGCATCTCTTCTCTGAATCTTCTTCTCTTGTGTTTCAGTGGGGAAAACCTCGCTGATCACCAGATTCATGTATGACAGCTTCGACAACACATACCAGGCGAGTGAGGCGACTGCTCTCTTCTGTGGCGGCGTTTTAATTTTCTCCTCTTTTCTTCAGGCCACCATAGGAATCGACTTCTTGTCGAAAACAATGTATCTCGAGGACAGGACAGTGAGTCTGACTCCTTTTTTGTCATCTTCACAAAACTCAAATCAATAAATGTAGAATATTTTCTGCATGATCAGGAAGCACTTGATAATGTTGATGTGTGTGAGTCAGTGTTTCTGTCTTACATGTGAAAGAGTAAGAGTACCATCTGTAAACGGCCATTTATAATGACATCACTGTGATATTAGACTTGCTAGAATGGTCCGTCTGCTTCTGCTGAGAACATCACTTTGTCACAAATGAAGCTGCAGCGTTCAATATTTTAATTGGCTCCATTTGAAAGTTTGAAGGTTCATAAAAAAGACTAAAGAAAATACCCAAGAATCCCGGTGCCTCTCTTCCTGCTGTGTCCATTGCTACAGCTGCTGTCTTTTCCTGTCTCATTCTCTCTCTCTCTGTCTGTCTCACTCACTTTCCTTTCATCTTTGTTGCTTTTTGTCTCTGTCTCTCTCTCTGCCCATGTCTATCATTAACCCTCTCTTTCCCTCATAATGGCTGGTGTTGGGGAATGAAGCACTTGTCTCTCTCTATTATACAGCACGGTTTTTCCTTCCTATCCTTTTCTTCTTTCGTTTGTTTGTTCTCCGCTCACACAGATCAGACTGCAGCTCTGGGACACAGCAGGACAGGAGCGCTTCCGTAGCCTCATTCCCAGTTACATCAGAGACTCTGCTGCCGCTGTTGTGGTGTACGACATCACAAGTAGGTACCGATCCGCTGTGCAGTTCAGCCCCCTCTCACCTCTCCCTCTTCCCTTCCTCTCTCTCTCTCTCTCTCTCTCTCTCTCTCTCTGTGCGGTCTCTGTCTGCGGCTAATGCGTTTGCTCAGGTGCGGCTGCAGCTCTGGGACACGGCCGGGCAGGAGCGTTTCCGCAGTCTTATTCCCAGCTACATCCGGGACTCAACTGTTGCTGTTGTAGTGTATGACATCACAAGTGAGTGTGGAACTCCAGCAGGAAGAGGAAGAAGCCCATCGCCTGAGTGCTCCTTGTGTTTTTCTGTCTTACCTTGATGGTGTTTTTTTTTTTACTTTTGTTTTTCTCAAAGGCTTTGGAAAAAGAGCTTGTTGTAACACATTTTCAAATGTTATTTTTTACAGTTTTACTGTAAGAATGTCACAAGCTCGTTTTAAAGAACACACGGTGTTGAGGGACCTTTCAAACAACGAGTCCTGTACTTGTCTTTACATGAATATCTACCAGTAGTCTTTGTTTCACTGGTGCTTGTTTTGTGTTTAAGTACACCTGCTGCAGAGTTTCCGATGATGTTTCAGACTAAAGAACCAGTGGATGAGAATCATGTTTTTTTTCCCCTGCAGATGAGCTGATAATGCTGACTGTCTCTCATTCTCCTTCCCTTCTGCTCCTTTTCTCTTCTCCACATTCTTGTCAATTAACCACTGAAATCTGTTGCACAGACGTCAACTCCTTCCAGCAGACTACCAAATGGATTGACGATGTTAGAACTGAGAGAGGAAGTGATGTCATCATCATGCTAGTGGGAAACAAGACCGATCTAGCAGATAAAAGGTTTGTTTGGTTATAGAATTTGAAAGTCAATGTCTGACTGTGGGAAAGAGGCTGCTGCCCTTAAATCCTGGAGTTTCAGAGAGTATTTCGTAAAGTCTGAAATTTTATTAAGAAAAGCAGACGATCATAATACAATCAAGCGTGCACGTGCTAATGGAACAAGTGCATTTGTACTTCACTCTTTTACAAGCGTGAGTTGTTTTGTGTCTAGAAGTGCTAATCTAGTTTGTGTACGTTTTCTTCACCGCAGACAGGTTTCTATCGAGGAGGGAGAGCGGAAGGCCAAAGAGCTGAATGTGATGTTCATCGAAACCAGTGCAAAAGCAGGATACAATGTGAAGCAGGTGAGAGAGTGGCAAGCCCAGCTGAGCAGAGCGGTGACCGCTGACCAGCTTCCTGTCTTTCAGCTCTTCCGCCGTGTGGCAGCAGCTCTTCCTGGAATGGAGAGCACACAAGAGAAGAGCCGAGAGGATAGTATCCTTGCACTGGACACGCCTGCTGCATTTATCAACAGTGTCTGTCTGGTTCCTTAATTTACGTGTGCCTTAGTGATTGACATCAAACTGGAGAAGCCCCCTGAGCAGCCAATCAGTGAAGGTGGCTGTTCGTGCTGAGCCTTCGTCATCATAATCATCGCCTGCAGCCAGATCTGCTCTGGATGTATCTGCTGTTTGGTTTTTATTCATTGTACACATGTGGTGCTGAGTGATCCAGTTCGTCATTGCACTTCTGCATCCAACTTCATGTTTAACTGTACTGATGTAAAACACAATGGAGAGTTGTCCACTATAGAACCACCAATCAGGACTGTTGACATCCACACTCACATGGCCGAATGTTTACAATCTCATCACGCGTGTGTTCTGGAAAAGCAGACGTTGTCTTGTAGATTCATTGAGGCCCAGTTTCACGGTTTTTGTGTGCGCGACGATGTGCTTCCACTGTCCCATAACTGTTGCGTTGAACTGACTCTAACCTGATATTTATTTAATCTAGACCTGTGTGACTGGAACACTGGGAAACTGACGCGCTAACAATCCACTTATTTTCCCAATGAGTTCAATGTTTGACTTTTCTCAGTTTGTACTGTTTTTATCAAGGTAAATGCCCAAATCTGTAATAAAGTCTTTGAAATATTTTCATAACAGCTACTGTGTTTTAGTTCCTGATGTAGATCGTTCAGAGCCTGTGTGCATGATGTGGGACGCTTTTCCAGGTACATCTGCACTTATGGTGTCTGTTTGTGTTTTGGAGTTAGTCCTGAGGCGACGCGAGCATCAAAAATGTGCTTGAGGGTGTGTTCTGTCCACGGGGACTAATCAGTGCAGAAGAGAATCTACAGCGCTCTGTGGTATTACAGTGCGTATCAAGCGCTCCATGTTTTTTCCCACACTCCTGTGCGTCTGATGATCCTCAGCAGAACCAGAAGGGCATCCACAGCAGTGAACGCATCGCCGCGCCAGCTGCCATCCCCGCCAGGAGCCCGAGCGCGATCTGCTCACCGAAGCTGTCGTCGTACGAGTCCCTGTGCACCCACACATGCTGCGTCCCTGAGGAGAGACCATCAGCGTGTCACACCAGCAGCATTGCCGTGCCGCTCCGTTGCCTACCTGAGCCAGGCATGATGTACACGGCGTTGTGACTGTCTATGGGAACGGTCTGGTACGTGTCGTCGTACGGGTTATAAGTGAAAACCTGTGGAGCAGAGACAGCGTAACGCTTCAAACCAGACCGGGCCGCCATCTCCCAGGTCAGAACTACTGCTGCTCAGCACAAGTGCTACAAAGATTTCGCTACACAAACACACGAAGCAGTCGTCAATCTCACACACACACACACACACTGAAGTAGTGGTCAGTCACATTTCAAATATTTTGCTCAAAATTCTATAATTCAAACCTTGCACTAACCACTACGCCACATTAACTTTGTCCGCACTGGTGTGTGTTGTGCCATTCAGCAGCGGACTGCAAGTGACACACTTCAGGGCGACATGCGGAACCCCTTTAAGTCACAAAGATGCCGTGGCTGAGAATGAAACTCACCGGGTTTCTTTTGGCCTCCATGAGTGTGAGTTTCCAGGCTCTAGAAAGGGACCAGAACACAGTGAGAGACTCGGTGAAGCATGGTGAGAGGCCCAGCTGCTCTCAGGACTCACAGCGCCTCGTCTTCACTGTTCGCACAAAGGATCAGCAAGTTCCCCCCCTTCAGGTAGACCACCAGCAGGTTCTCTCTCGGGTGACTCTCAGGCGGGCACACACCTACACACACAAACACAAACACACACCGTCGTCACACAGTGTTTGCACACAAGCGCATGCGTGCGTCCCACCTGCACACTCTAGTCCGGACTTGACGTTGACGCAGCTGCTCTTCAGACTCACTTTTGTCTCGTAGTCTCGTCTGTTTTCTGATTTATAAAACACAAAACTGCCGTCGATCCACAGATCGCACCAGTTCAACTTCCAGCGCTTGAGGACTGAAGCTGAAAAGCAACGCGAGTAAGAGGATTAGTGCGGATCACAAGCCTTCCAGAACCCTCCATCAGCTACTCACGTCCTGAAGTCTCTAGTTCGCTAGTGCGAAAGGCCACCCTTTAGCACCAGCAACACACATCACGCGTCACGCAGCCTGATAGTCACCCAATACTACGGACCCTTCTCTATTGTTCTGGTCCTTGTCAACTAGTGATTTACATTATTCGTTTACTTAATATACTGTATTGTCTTTGCGATCTATCAGGAAACCAGCAAAGACGATTCTACTTACACTGTCTCCAGAGCCAGCCAGATTTCAGAAGAGCCATTCGGGCGGATGGACCGCAGATGAAGCAGCGGTGCTGGTGAAGGGCGTGTGAGAGTGAGAGGACGGACCGAGTTGTGATGTTCTGGAACAGTTTGATGACTCCTCTTCTAATCCCTTAAACGGGCCACAGCGAATCTTCACTGCCCCGTAATCTCAGATTACCGCCTTGTGCGACTTTGCACTAGTGCTCCGGAATATTCTCTCGCTCACTCACTATTCTTCTGTTTAGCCTGACAGTCATATTATTCTGCAATCAATTATTTACAAAATATGAACGTTATTCTTGAAGACAGGGTTCTTGTTTCCACAACCAGCATCATTACGAGCACCTAGTGTGTTTACCTTCACTGGATGGTTCAATGCAGAGATATACAGTCACTAGTGGTTATACCGACATACACTCATGCCAGTTATACCTGCAGCGCAGTTGCACTGACCCTGTTCTTCAAGGAGAGGCGCCGGTGCTCGTTCACAAGTTGTGCTTTCATCTCGATGTCACTGCACACAGAATAAAACTCATTGAAATTGAACATTGATGAACATAATAGATGACCATTCTGCTGTGGACGAGAAGTTTTATGACAGAACGGCTGCAAGTCGAATAGGCAGAATCACGTCACTTGCCACAGCCAGAAAAACCTGTTTCGTGTCTCATGTGGATCAACACTCCAGTGCAGGAGAAATCATCAAGACAAACCCAGGTGTTGACCATGCATCTTTAATATAACAATACAGCAGATTATCATGCAGTTATATACTGTACATTAAAACGGACCGACGCTCACGACAGGCCACTCAGCCGCTCGCTCACTGCCCACAGCTTCCTGGCCGTCGCGTCGTCTCTGGCTTTGGCGCAGACATCCTCCACGGCGCAGCAGGAGAAGTACCGGCCACTCAGATGCTCGATTCCCTCCTGCACGGCGCAGTGAAGTGTCGTCTGGGCTCCGGCCTGCGGGTCCAGGAACAGCAGCCGGGCCACGGGATGGATGAACAGCTTCTGCCAGAGACTGACGTTCCGGGAGAGTTCCGTCCTCACGATACCTGCGAGGAAGCGTGTTAGTGTGCTGCAGGGCGGCCAGGGGATGAGGGGGATATACCTGGGTGGAGACTGTAGCAGGTGACACTGGAGCCCCTGAGCCTCCTGGCCAGCTCGTGCGTGAACAGGACGTTGCAGAGTTTGCTGTTGCAGTAGGCCTTGAAAAACTGCCAGCTGTACCGACCCGAACCCAGGTCTTTGGTGGACACCAGCGAGTCAAAATTAATCGTTCCCCAGCGGTAAGCGATGGAGGACAGGGTGATGACACGCGCAGCCGGGCTCTCCTTCAGTCGTTTCAGCAGGAGACACGTGAGAAGAAAGTGGCCCAGGTGGTTGACGCCAAACTCGATGCCAAACCCGTCCTGGGTCCTGCCGTCGGCCACCAGACCTGAGCACAGATGCGCTTCACTGAGATCCGCTGAATCGGGTCGACTGGTCATCTGACGTACCAGCATTATTGATGAGCAAATCCAGTCTAGGTTCAGATTTGAGGAAGTTCTCAGTAAACGCCCTCACAGATTTTAGGCTCCCGAGGTCGAGCTCCATGAAGAGAACATCGTGGCTTCCGGTCGCCTAGAGATCAATCCGGCTCAAGTATTATTATTCGAACACACAATGTCGACGAAGTGACGGGCATCACCTTCTTAATCTCACTGATGGCCGCCTCGGCTTTCTGTTGGTTCCGGCAGGCCAGAATCACTCTCACCCCGCGGGCGGCCAGACCGAGCGCCGTGGCTTTACCGATTCCCGTGTTTCCGCCTGAAACGCCGAGCCGCACGTGCGATGAGACCTCACGTCACTTCCACGTGGCTCCTGATTAAAGGGTCGTTTACCTGTGATGATGGCGGTCTTTCCGGTCATGTCGGCGGTTCCGTTACATCTGGACTTCTTAAACAGGGTTTCAACTAAAAGCATGTACAAAGCTCCGACGAGCACAGCGGCGACCAGTAGGTGGATCATGTTTGTGTTCCCGGGGAGCTTCTCGGTGCATTTATGAGCCTCTCCGAGCCTGATCGACCGGTCCAGCTTCTCGCGGCCGCCCGAACCGGTTTGCGCGTGCTCACTGAGATCGAGAGCATGCGTTAAAGACCTGAAACTCACACGAGAGTTTTTCCTTTACTTCTGCAAAATTTGATTAATATCGTGTAAACGAACCGACTTTGTTGTTTATGTTATCATAGAGTTGTTTTTGATCATGTGAGCAAGTTGTAATATTGTCAAGCCGCAGTGTTTACCTACGGTTATTAGAATTGTATTGATGAACTAACTACACTTGGACATTAGTTGTGCTGCTGGACTGGAACGAAGTTGTTGAAGCTCGAACCCGCGTGCGCTTTAATTGTCTAAAGCCCGCCCATGAGATTATATACCATGTACTGTGACGTCAGCACGTTTGATAACTAAATAATGCCGTTCTGTAGCGTTAGTCCTTTTCGGTGTATTTTTTACTACAGATATCCATTATAGCTAAGAATGTTTGCCTTCATACACTCTATGAAACTATCGCATTTAAATTTCTGCTAAAGGTTTTTTTTAATCTTATAATCATTGTGGGTTCATTATGTAAGCTGAGAGCATCTACAACAATCTGACATTTATAACACCGTGGTTTCCTAAACCCTGAACTTTACGGTCAAAGCTTGTAAACTTGTTCACAGTAAATAATACTTGTCCAATAAGACCTATTTTTAATATTTTTTTTTTTTTTTACTGACGGTTTGTTTAGTTGTAAAAGTGTTATTCTCTTGGAAGTAAAGCTCCTTTATTGATGTAAAGACCTTTGCACTGGTTAACCTTATTAAAACAGAATAAAAATATTGTCTAATAAAGACTCAAACACGTGATGGATTTGTAAATAATGACATTTAAAACTGGACGCACGACTAACACAAACACATGCTTTAACTGTACATGAACAAAAGATTCAGCCTGGTGGAAAACATGTTTGTAGAAAAACTCTTGTTACTGACAAAAATAGATCATGATCTGATTTCTGTACAGGAGGAAACTGCTCAACATTCTGAGCGAGAAAACTGTACAAACAACACATGTGAGTTTGTGTGCAACCGTTCATCAGCACAGTAAGAAACTACAGGTCATGCAAGTGTAGAAGAAATAAATAATCAGGAGAGCGATGGAGCGAGTGAATTTTGGGTCAGAGAGGAGTGGTTCGGCGCTGCCCCCTGCAGACAGGGATAGCTCCGCTCGTCTCCCTTTGGCTTGCTGGCAAACTCAGTAATGCTGAAAACGAACTGCAGGCAGCCCAGCTTGATGAGGCTTCCGTGTCTGAGGAGCGCCGTGCCTTCCCAGCCTGCACTGCTGCCTGCCATCGCAGAGCCGCTGCACTGACAGGGAAGGTTGGGGGCGTCGAGAGACTGGAGGCTCGTCCCGTTGCTCTCCGCCGAAGAGGAATTTATTCCAGAACTTTTTCTGCTGCGGCCTGAAAACACACATTTGACTTTACAATGCGATTCCAACCTTCATGAAACACGGCAAACTCACGTATGACGCTCTGCACTTTGGCCAGCAGAGTGCTGGACGGGCTCGGGCTCATCTTCTCAGACACGTCACAGGAGTAGAACACATCGTCCACGGTTGTTCCATGTTCACTATAATTTATCAGCTCGTAGTGTTTTGTGGTCTGGAGAGAACACACTATCAAACTCGGACTCATCTATGGATTCTGGGAGCTTAGGAAAGCATCTTACCTCGTCAAAAAAGATGCAGGCGTGCTTCCCTGAAACAAAATTGCACTGACCGTAGTTGGCGAGACACACGTCCATGTCGGCGCCTGCAGGACAGATTTACTGAGGCCTGATTGGAACAAGCATAATGAGACCCACCAGAAATTCACCTGTCCCAATGTTCAGGCTGCGGTAGCACATGCTGACGGCCGTTGTAAGTCGACCTGAAGCGGAACACAGCGACGCTCTGGCCTGCACCGGCTGGGTGTGGACTGGGAAGAGAGAGAGCGACAGGCTGATAAACGATGCCGACCCACTAGAGCTGCACGGTTTACCTTTATCGAATCGATATAGCGGTTTTAAGTCCCGCGACTATCAAACCTCAGGTTTTTTATCCTGCCTCTGATGTCTGACACGCCTATTAGCCAATCAAAATTGTTGAATCTCCCGTTTCTGGCTTGCCGACCGATCAGAAGACTACAGATCAGAAATTACAACAAAACAAGGCTTTATGGACAACTATTTGGACAACGATGTGGAGCAAAAGACTGCCAAATGTAAATTGTGCCGATGTGCCGTGGCCAGATCTAGAGGAAACAACTCATTTATACCAGCATCTTAAAAAAAAAAAAAAAAAAAAAAAAAAAAAAAAATCACACTAATATTGATATTAATAATAGTAATATCATACTAATGTTTTGTGTTTGGTGATTTGGTTCATTTTTTACAATATTTCAAGTAGTGTATTTTCCATTTTGCTTTTTTATTACATGCCATCAGAGCATTTTTTTTGGTGCCAGTGAAATGTGTGCAATGCAAGTTCCATTTATTTTGTTTTTTCATTCACAGTAAGAGTAAGGTATTTTAAAATGTGTTTTATTAGGGATTGTTCACTTTTTCATTTTCTGCCAGCGACATTATTGTCTGATTAATTTCAAATAAGAGATACTTTTCTATTTTTCTATGTTTCAGATTGTTAAATTAAAAAACAAATAAAGTTATTAACCATTCTTATTTTTTTGGTATTTAGGTTCAGGAACTGTATTTATTAATCACGAAGCATCAAACAATCTCATTACCTCAATCACTTTGTATGTAGTTTATTTAACCTTCTGTTAACAATATATTTTATTCATAATTTTAGTTTTATGCACTTAAAAGTGCAAAAACCGAAAATCGCATTGCAATCGCAATATTTTTCAGAAAAATTGCAATTAGGTTTTTTCTCAAAACCGTGCAGCGAACCCTACGACCCACAGTGCGCCCTTTCCATTCAGTGCTAAATGTACACTTGTAAAGTCATTAACTAGGGCAGAGGTGGCCAAACCGTGGCTCTTGAGCCGCATGCGGCTCTTTAACTAGTTTCATGCGGCTCTTCAGGAGCTTTCACGTGACATGAGTCAAATATGCACACAATGTTAACTGTTGAAAAATAACCAATATTATCATGTTGGTGTGGTTATTGTCAATAAATCTGGCTGAGCAGAGGTCTGTGTGTGTGCATACAAGATTAAGGAATTGGATGATGTTTATGTGTGCCCGTGTGTGTGATGTGGCTCTTTTTGGCTCTAACACAGAAAAAAGTGGCTCTTAGTGTCTGACTGGTTGGCCACCTCTGAACTAGGGCATCACTACAGTCACTTCAACAACACAGCAGTCGTCCAACTTACGGTCACCGTGTTTTCTGTGTGCAGGAAACGCACAGGCTTGAGAGGCTTGAGCAGATGAGCCTTTGGCTTCAAGAAGCTGTTGAATGCGCTGCCAGGCCAGAAGCCTGATGAACCCGTCGTCCAGCGAGCCCAACTCTACTACTGAACACACGACATCAGGCCACTCAGTCCACTGCTCACGCACAGGCGCACACACACACACACTGACCTCCACTGCCCCGAGTGACAGCCTTCAGCTCTGACACACTAGTCATTTCTGAAGACGACGAGACTTTGTCACTTTTCTTCCTCATCGAGTCTGAGCAGAAAAAGTGAACAGAGTCAGACAATAACGACCAGATTCATCTCTTTAGAGGGGTCACCCACCACAGGGAGGAGCAGTAGGTGGCGGCTTCTCACAGCTCGCTGCTGTGTCCGCCGGTCGTGTTTCTGTTGGTTCAGAAGAGTCGTCTGCTTCTGCTCTGTCAGTATCTGGAGCATCACTGAGGTCTGATTTATCTTGCTTGTGCTTCAGGTACAATGTCTCTGTCTCCTCAGAGTTGAGGCTGAGCGGAGGAGTGTCTTGGTTTCTCTGCTTTCCATTGGTCTGGAGCTGTTGGTCCACGGCGCCATTGCTGTTGTTACAGTTTAGACATGGTCCCCCTGTGCAGGAGGAACAGACGCTGGACCCTGACGCCCTGAGCTCCATCACACTGGGGCAGTCGGAGCGCTTTAGAGTGGTTCTTTCGGTGCGTGTAGTGTCCCAAAAAGAAGTTTGCCTTTCCCACAAGTGTCTCATGATGCTGCACTGCAGCGAGATAAGGTTTTTGAGCCACTGCAGGAACAGAACCCAAGCACAGTATCTAGTATCCACACACAAAGAAGATAGACACTCAAACTCGACAGGAAACAGTGACCGACCTGATGTTGCTCGTGTTCACTAGCCACGTGCTTAGGGACCAAAGACTCTGGGAGGCCAGTGCAGATCAGCTCTCCATCACGAACACCTCTTGGGCTCAGCGAGGTTGATGGGTTCTGGTACTGTAACTTTATGGCATCCGGAACCTTTGAAAGCAATCATCCCTTCCTAAATCTGACTAAAAAAAGAGTTGGAGATGTGAGAGAAAAAAAAGAACCTTCAAGGACTTCCTGCTGTGATGAGGAGGCTGCAGAGGTGGATTATGGATCTGCTGCAGGAAGTCCAGTTTGACTGCATGCAGGGAAATGCAGTCCTGAAACTGGTCGAACAGTTGGCAACGGTTGCTAGGGGTCACATATCTCTGGCTGAGCTATAAAATATAGCAGAGTGTGTGAGTGAAAACTGACAACATCTGTGAATTGTGTCTGTGATGATTCAAAGGGAGTGCTGCTCACAAGCACGTGCTGGCCATGACTGGGACACATCCACCGGCCGGGGGGGACCGCGGTCAATGGCGGTTCCAGACAGGCCGTGTGAAACAACATAGGACAGTAATCGCACTGAACCAGCGGAGCCCAGCGGCAGCTCCTGCCGGGAACAGATCACAGCAGAAGATCAACGCTGTGGCTCAGAGGCAGCACAGACGCCTGTACCTGCTGCACGCGTGGCACACTTTCACCGGCAGAGGAGCCGCTCCAGAATGGTCCAGATCATGCTGAGCTCTCGTTGAGCTCTTGCCCGAAAACTCGTCCTTCCTTCTTCTTTTGCTGGTGCCTATGAAGAAGCAACACGTGCATCTCAACACGATCTAATCACTGCAGAGGGCTTCCCATACCTGGAAGTGTGGTTGTGCACGTGAGGTCGTTTGGAAGTTGGAACTGTGTGGGGTTCCTCTGCATGGCAGCGGCGATCAGGAGGTCAAAAGGTCTTTTGAGGGTAGATGGAACATTGGAGATCTCCGCCTCAGAACCCAGCATCTCGTCATCCATCTCCAGCAGGTCTTCCTCCACGTCGTTTTGCTCAGACGGAGTGTCGGCTGAAGAAGTGTTGGAGTTGGGGGTCACGGGCCTGCTGTTGGCTCGTTTCTCCAGAAGTCTGACTTGAGCCACAGCAGCCCGAAGCCCCGGGCCACCAAAGCCCAGAGTGGGATCCAGGCGAAGAGCCCCACAGTCCTGCTCCGACATCTGCTTCACCAGCTGCTGCTCTGACAGCCCATTCATCTGCTCTTTCTTCTGTTCCCTTGTCTGAAAAAAAGGGAATTAGGGAAACATTTCAAACATGTATTTTATGTACATGTATGTACATTATATTTGATATACTGACCCTTTTACGCACGGTGCAGCGATGGCACAACCAGTCTCCAGGGGGCAGCACTTCCCTGCTCAATGGCGGGTTACTAAGGAAACAAGTCAGAGCTGAAATCCTCAAAATGTATAGCGAGAAATCCACAACCATGATTTCAAGCTCTTCATTTCTGAGAATGAATAAAGAAAGTCGAACAGCCCTAAATCCAGACCAGAAGTCACGGTGAGATTACTGTAATGGTCTTTTGAGAGGTTCTCCTGCTAAACTAATAGATTAACTTCAGTTAGTTCAGAATGCAGCTGCTAGATTACTCACCAGAACAAAAAAGTATAGCCATATTAGTCCAGTGTTAATGTCCCTACACTGGTTACCGGTTAAATATCGCATCCAGTTTAAAATTCTCTTAATCACTTACAAAGCACTAAACGGTTTAACTCCTTTATATCTTAGTGAGCTCATCAATTACTACGAGCCTACACGACTGCTGCACTCTCAAAACTCCAGCCAGCTTATAATACCGCAAATCTCTAAAATCTACCAGGGAGGAAGATCCTTTGCATACTTAGCACCCAAGCTATGGAATGCTCTGCCTAGTCCAATTTGAGACTCAGAATCAATGAGTCAATTTAAGTCTAGACTGAAGACGTGTCTCTTCAACGAAACAAACATTGACCTGTTATAATAACTTACAGAAAATATTAATATATCGTAAAAAAAGGCTGCCTAGTTAGTGCTCGGAACCGAATTACACCTGCACCGTCAGAAAATTGTCAAAATCTTAAAAATGGTACTTCAAGTTTCTCTAATTTCTTTGTTTTGTTTTTTTTTTCTTTTTCTTTTCTTCTCCCCTTCTCTCTTGAGCGCCAAGTGTCGTACGACCGGAATCTCCTAGGAGCTTCGGGATCATCTTCTCTATGATGCCTCCTGGACCCTGTGGACCTGATGACGCTGTTGGCGTGGAGAAGTGGAGCCACCTCTTTCCCCACTGGGGAGGGAAACATCTTTCCGGAATTATCATTAAAAATGGCCAACGCATTGATTTTGTAGTGTTAGAATGCCAGAGGAGACTGGCGCCAGTGAGCCGGGTTCTCCCCAGGGTTATTCCTCGTTAAAGAGGTTTTTTTTTACCTGGCCAATGTCGCATATGTGCTTGCTCACTGCTCTTTGTCTTTGTCTTGTCATAACCGCAGTCATTTACTTAACACCAACAATCCAGACAATCAAATGCATAAAAAGCAACACTTCCCTTACATGTGCGCTTTGAGACAGTTAAAACTGTGAAAAGCGCCCTACAAATACTCATATTATTATTATTATTATTATTATTATTATTATTATTATTACTATTACAAGTCACTCTTCTGGGGAACAGATTTTCACAACTAACACCAGTCGGATTAAGCCAGAAGTGGCTTCTTTCACTTTACATCTGGTTAAGGATGTCTAACATTAGATGACGGGCATGACGGCAGAAAACGCACTGACCAGCACTGCAGATGGAAGGCCGCGGGACAGTGGTCGCAGCACAGCAGGTCTCCTGCTTCCCGGCAGCTGTCACAGGTCTCATGGTTGTTACTGCTGCTCCTCCGGCCTCCTCGCTCCGGCTTCCTGATTCTCTTCTCTTCATCCTCAGACTTCGGTGGCGCCAGGAGAGTTTGGATTCGCTGCGGGAGCGAAGAAAAAAAGTCACATTAGCCAGTAAACTCGAGCTCAGCAGAAATTCCGAATTAAAAAAACAGAACACAGCAGAAGGAGAGCTAACGGCCGCGCTGAGACGGCACAACCGCGGATAAAGCCAAACCTCTGGAACCTCACCTCCATAAGCCCTCCCGGAGTATCCAGATCATAAACAATCGTCCGGGACTCCATTTCCCCCACATCAACCCACCGCCAGCTCCAATCTTCTGGTTGCGGTTAGATAAACGGACGCTCGCAGCCGCTGCCGCCTGAGAACCGCGTCCGTGTGTCTGCGGCTGAGCGCGGGATCTCCGTTACTCGAGAAGCGCGCGGAGGCCTCTACTCCCGGCAGTGCGCGACGCTCCGGCCCGGGAGGAGAAGGAATAGGAAACACACGGAACAGCTCATTAGAAGCATTATGCGAGGTGCCGAACCATGAAGCGCCGTGGCGCGTGCAGCTTCTACGTGGAGATTTCGCGGGTTTAACGGCGGAGCGTATGTTGTGATGAAGAGGCTCTTGCGCTGACACTCTAACCCGAATGCGCATGCGCTGCGCCGAAGGATGAGCTTGGTTCAGATGAGTCGGTTCGTAGACTTGAAGTTTCCACGTGCAGTTCTGCTTCATGGTGTGTAGAATGCGTGCGTTTTATATGTCTATTTGTACATTGCACCTGCCGAATTGCCCATCGGAAACAAATACTGTATTGTAACATGTTCGAAATATGTTGTGTTCAGTTATTTTGTTATTATGATGCACGGTTCATGTTTATTAAGTGCCTTTATGTTTATTTAGCGACTTGTTTTATGTTGTGTCACCATTGGCTCCAGTCTTTTCGGGGGTGTGGCAAGCCGGGAGTTGGATTCCCGCTGTTCGTATGTGTGTGTGTGTGTGTGTGTGTGTGCGTTCTGGGATCCTGAAGAGGAGTGATTGGCGTGGTTGTGGCCGACAGCAACCATTAATAAAAGCCATTGTGAATTACCTGGGCTCCTCATTGCTGACGCACGCTACAGTATGTACAAGCAAATCACACGTTAATTTGATATAATCTTTTATTTAAAGGTGTACATTCACGTGATGCTGTAACTAAGGTTTTCGGCCGTCTCCAGCCTGAACACACAAACACAATCTATACAAACACTTTCCGTTCTAGCTGAATCTGACCTCAGAGAAACGATCAGGTTTCTGAAAAAAATCTGACTGCAGAGTTCACACAAGACGTTTCTTTTGCTTCACAATAGCATGCGTCACACGTGGACATTGAGACTAAACTCTAGTCAATAGAGCAAAGGGCCCAACTAGTCAGAGACTAAGAGCCACTGTGTTACTGCAAAGAGCCACATCATACACACGGGCACACATAAACATCATCCCATTCCTCAATCTTCTATTAGCGCTGTCCTTCAATATTCACACTGTAATCAACTTTGACAGTTTTATATGGAGACTATTGCCCTTCCTCAGTTTCTCTCTCTCTCTCTTTCTCTGTGAGTGTGTGTGTGTGTGTGTGTGTGTGTGTGTGTGTGTGTGTGTGTGTGTGTGTGTTGTAACATCAATCTGCACGGACGCACACACACACAGACCTCTGCTCAGCCAGCTTAAATGAAAACGAAAAAACACACTAACATGATAATATTAGTTATTTTTCAACAGTTAACATTTAGTGCATATTTGACTCATGTCATTTGAAAGCTCCTGAAGAGCCGCATGAAACTAGTTAAAGAGCTGCATGAGGCTCAAAAGCCACGGTTTGGCCACCCCTGCCCTAGAATAAAACACTGATCTGAAGGAAAGACGAAAGAGGATCTGACGATGAAGACAATCAGGACAGGACGATGGTGTTGTGAGAGTCGACGTCTCTGAGGGTCTCACTGTCCAGACCCTCATCAGACTCGAAGGCCGACTCTTCAGTCATGGTGTTATATGGAGGAGACCGGGTCGAGCCGGGCAGACGCAGCTGCTGGTTCCGAGCACTGAGGAGACACACAGTGTGTGAGTGTGTATATTAGAATGTAGTGTGAGTGTGTGTGTGTGTGTGTGTGTGTGTGTGTGTGTAATTACACTGAGACGCAAAAGATCAGAAGCAGCAAGAGAAGCAGAAGCACTGTGACTGGGACCAGAACAGCGATGGCCGTGTTTACAGCCTCCACACCAAAGTCTGCGTCCGCTGCTGCATCCAAATAAAAAACATGACATTTTTTTGCAAGAATGTGTTCCATTTAAAGCATTTCTCACCGTTCAGTCTGTGTTCTGAATTGTTTCCCGAGGTGGCTGAAAGTCCCCAGAACAACATCAGTACACATTCATCAGAAACAGTCTTTAACTCAACTAGTCACTGTACAACT
The DNA here is from genome assembly GCA_028128575.1 of Paedocypris carbunculus. NCBI lineage: Eukaryota > Metazoa > Chordata > Actinopteri > Cypriniformes > Paedocypris > Paedocypris carbunculus. Next base: position 189,568 of record SOMO01000018.1, on the reverse strand, counting down.
AAATGTAATTGAGGCCAGATTTTAATTCAGGTATTAATGAATTTAAACCAAAACTTTTACAAATTATGAAAAGACAGTCATTTCAAAAACTAAATATTGAGTAGTGTGTTTCACATTTCCCTAAAATCAATACCGTTACTGTAATTTTAAAATGTGTGTCATTACACGTCACTTCTCACCTCTGCACATAGGTGGTGCCGCGCTCCAGCGAGAGGGATGTCCGGGGAGACATCGGACTGTGGGCGCCCCCTGGAGCACGTATCCTGTTCTGCAGGTGAAACTCAGAGTCTCTCCGGCGTGGTAGAAGGCCTTCTCCGAACTTTGCACGGCTGTGGACGGTGCTCCGGGATTACTGCATGGCTCATACCTCTCGGCTGCGGCAAGAATTTAGCAAAAACTGTAGTTATATTGCTTATAAGGTTCTTCTAAAATAAACAAAACTAGCATCTTCCACCATCTCTTCGTCACATCGAACACATCTGCTCAGATCTACAGTTCTCCAGGCATTTGTTGGTGCTCAAGAAAAAAAAAATGTCATTTGATACATCCTTTACAGATCCGTCAGATCGAAAAGAAGTGCAGTTATTCCTAAACACCACCTGGTGGCAGTGTATAAGGTTCAGACACTCACCGAAACACTTTGGCCTTGTTTCGCTCCACTTTGGTGCCGCAGTGTCTCTGCTGCAGCAGCGCAGCACCGCTGGGCCCGAAAGTACGTAACCTTTGTTGCAGACGTATTCCACTAAAGATCCCACGGCGTAATCGGAGTTGCTCAGATGCCTGCGGCCGTTCTCCAGCAGCCCGGGGTCTTCGCAGAACATGACTGAGCACAAGCATCTGAAATCACCACTGCCCACTAGCTGTAGCAACTTCTTACTTCTCTCGCAGGATGGCACGTCTCCGCTCCACGTCAGGTCCCACTGACACACCAGGACCTCGGGCCCCAGCAGACGGTGGCCAGGATAACACTGGTAAGTGACCACAGTGCCTTGGACCGGCTCGGTTTGCGATGTGCTCTTCCAGCCGCGGGAAACCTCGGGAAGCTCCGCGCAGGTGTCGTTACGCGCCACTTCTGTACAGCCAAAACACATGCTGATTGACGCAACACGTCCATCAAAAGCAATAAAGATAATCGACGCCCACCATGGAAGCGCAGCACAAAGCCGAGGTTGTGTCCGGAGGCAACGAGTGCTGGGTCAGACTGGAACTGGATGGTCACATCAGATGAAGAAGTGAAGAGCTTGAATGGAGCGAGGGAGCCGCTGTACTGACCCAGGATGTTAGCACTCAGATCTTCACCATCATAGACAGTCAGAAGGTCATTGTCACCCAGACGGAGACTGAAATAAACAAACCAGCTGCTTCAGCCTCAAACAAACAGTGTTAGGAGAAAACAATGGTGGCATCCTTGTTGCAAACAAGCATGGGGTGAAAGGTCATGGGAACGTGGGAGCATCATCAACTCTCAGCATCACTATGTCAATCATCTTCCCTTCAGTTTACAACCGATCTCCACTTCTGCTCAGCCTCGCAGTGCTACATCCTCAGCTACTTACACCTGTACGTCCAGCACCAGCCGGTGGTCTTCTTCTCCATGGAGACCCCAGATACAGTCCTGCCCTCGGACATACGGCTCAGGCCAGTGAGGAGATAGAATGGATCCAGCCGAGTCCGTCACATCTCCGCCGCAAATTGCTGAAACACACGACGAAAACATTCAACTTCACCACCTAATGTTCTCGAAACATCCACCCTGAGAATCACCTGTGCATGTGGCTTCCGTCTCGTTCCAGCGCGGCTTCTTTGGGTCCACGCACTGTAGCACAGATGCCCCAGACTCCAGTGTGTACCCCGGGTAACAGGAGACCCGCACTACCGAGCCCAGAGTGAACCCGGAGTCACTGGACGTCACGTTTCCATGAGACACCAGAGGCTCGTAACAGCGCTCTGGTCCGAAAGCTGGGCAAAGTCAAGCAGAACCAGTCACACACGCTAAGCTTTAGAGAGAAACATTGAATTTATTAATGTTGGTTGGTCTTTTTACTTTCGTAATGGATGGCCATGCCGGTGTCTGTGCCTGTCTCATCTGTGCTGAGCTCCAGGAACAGGTCTCGGCCGCTACTGGTGACGCCCTCAGCTGGATGGAGTTCTGTGGTGTAGGAGTCATAGAGCGGAGGAGAGTCAAAGGAGCCGCCATCCTTTATCAGCAGCCTGAGAGACAGAGAAACATTAGACAAAAGAGGGACACACACACACACTCACACCTGTCATCATCTTCAGCCAGAGACACTTTCTCAAAGTGGACATGTAACCGATGGCCCTCAGGGGCCTCCAGTGTCCAGTGGCACGTCAGATTGTTGCTGTAGTTTGCAGGAAAGCCTGGTGAGGTGATTCGACCTCGAGTGGTATTCCTCAACTTCCTCCCACAGACGACTGCACACACACACAGACACACACACACACACACACACCACACATCAGTCTCAGGTGAGCTGCGGCCTCTGGCTCTCAGCATTCACACCAGGGCACGTGGGCGCTCTGCCGCTCCAGTCTGGCGTGCTGGCATTTCTGCAGGTGAGGGACGAAGGACCCTGAAGTTGATGGCCTTTCAGACAGGTGAAATGAGCAATGCCTCCCACTGTGAGAGCTGTGACGGAGACCTCACCAAAGTCTGGAGCCGGTGGAGGAGAACAACTCAGAGGGAAGACTGCGTAACACAGAAGCGAACGTTACAACGGGGAACAGGGGAGTGGAGAACAGAACGGAGAGTGTCACAACCTCACACCTGCCCGTCAGTCATGCGAGGAAAGTCTTCAGCTCCACTAATGTATTCACAAACTCATCATGTGCCGTTCAGATGTTAAACGGAAATATCTAGTCAAAGAATCTACAGCATGTCTCGACATAACTGAGGCCGACTCATATTGTCCATTCAGAGATTCACTCGCTGAAGAGTGATGCTGATCTTCTGATAATCAATGATTGATTCAGAGGAGAAGAGCAGAAGACAAGTGATGCTCAGAATGACAGGAAAATACTTCTATATAGGAAAAGACTACAGGAACGGATTGACTACCATATAATGATTACCATTCCGATGTTACAACACACACACACACACACACACACACACACATAGACGGCTTAGCTGTGAGAGCCAAACTGGAGGAAACACACCTCCAGGACAGGAAGAAGATGAAACTCCCAGAGCGACACCAAAAAAGTGTCAGACTAAATGAGTGTTAAAGCAGAAGAGAGAGATGGTACCGCTGTAGTGCAGAAGGAAGGAGCCAGCTCTCAGACCGCTGCTGAACACCACTGACACCTGATTACTGGAGCTCCACAGCACTAGGCCGGAGGAGAGGACGGAGCGGTCGGCCAGGACGATGGGTTCAGGACCTCCAGTGTCCTCTAGCTTCACTTGCGCTGTTGCCTCCAGACTCACATTCAGTACCTGCAAGCATCACAGTAGATACATCTGTCTCGTCACTTTAACCTTTAGATCGGGCAGCCAACCTGAATGGCTTTTGGATGGCCTTTCACACGGTCCCAGCTAAATCTATTTCCATATTCATACTGTCTCAAATAACAATATATATATACATTATATTACCAAAATTATTCGGTCACCCAGCCAAAATATGATGATTTTCAGGAGTTGGGCTTGGCCCCTTAGTTCCAGTGAAAGGAACTTTGTATGCTTCAGGATACCATAACATTTAGGACAATTCCATGGAGCAGGACCCTTCCTCTTCCAACATGACTTTGCACCAGTGCACAAAGCCAAGTCCATAAAGACATGAATGACAGAGTCTGGTGTGGACTGTTAGGAATGGGATGGTACTTAAGTTCATATGTGAGTCAAGGCAGGTGACCGAATTCTTTTGGTAATATAGTTTTTATATATATATATATATATATATATATATATATATAATTTTATATATATATATATATAAAAGATTAACAATGATAATAATGAGGAAAAGATCTGACCTGAATCTGGACTCCATAACCACGAGAAACCGTGAGCAAGTACGTGCATGACATGTGGGAGTGGACGGTGGCTTCCTGGGGGATCTGAATCCAGCCCTCGGCCGCAGTGAAGTTCATGTCACAGTGACCTGCAGAGGAATGCGGGCTGATCACGCATGACCTTTCTTCTGCTGCTTCAGTTATACCTGGAGGTGACAGCGTAAGGTCTTTGTCTGCGCTGGCTTTTGTCCCGGTTCTTCTCATGTCCTTCTGTTGAGACAGAGCTTTGGCCGTGGTGACTGTGTTCTGAGCAGGTCCGGTCGGAACAGTGGGAATTGTGGGAGCTTCTATATTACGGCTAAGGGCTCTCTGCTTTAGAGATGTTGCCGTGCTCACAAGATGCTGATGTGAGCCTTCTCTGGTGGAGGTCTCCCTGAAGAACTGCTGGTCACCCTGGAAACTCTTGGTCAGGAGAGCGGAGTGGAGCTGGAGCAGACGTAGGTTTGGCTGGAGAGTGCTGCTCTCTCGCTCTCTCTCAGTGTCTGACTCTCCACCTCTCACAGGCTCAACAGTCCCAGAGTCAGCTAGAAGAACAAAGCGTGTGTGTGAAGACGTTAGGTATGCATGTCTGCTGAACACTGCCTGTTACCCTCATCACCGTCAGTACTGTGTGGCATGTACTTTGTATAATCATTGTGTGCAATATGCATATACTTTTCCTAGTACTGTGTTGACAATGTTGTGTATTTACAGGTATGTCTACTGTATATCTCTTGTGTTTTGTATTTTGCATTGCCAGTACAGTTTTTATCTTTTATAACCCCTATTTGTATCTACACGGCCGTTGTTTATCTTTTATATTGCTTTTATTTTGCAATGCCATATTTGCACCTTACATTTGTTGCACTATTGTGCAATGACAATAAAAATTGTCTGTCTATTAAACTGTCAGGAAGGATTGTGTATTAATGGTCATGTGCCTGATGAAGAATCTCTGACAGTAAAACAGGCCAGACATAAAAACGGACGGTTTTAGTTTAATGAGACGTCAGTGTTTCCTAGAGCAATGGAGAGAATTTTGGAGAAAGGTGGAAGTGTTTGGAAAACAACATCTGGAGCAGTGTCACTGTCAGACACGGAGGCGAGCAGCAAACTGCAACTGTCACATCTTCACCATCATTTTCGTCATCATCAAACTCTCTGAAACACATGGCAGGAACTACACCCACACCCACACACATTTTTTTTCTTACTCTGATCTTTTAGAGTTGCTGGCTTTTGTGTCCTTCCTAAATCAGTCATAATTCTGTCTCTGAACACAACACACACACACACACACACACACACACACACACACACACACACACACACACACACACACAGTAGACAGAAGAAATATCTTCATCTGTACAGAGATCAGACGGAAAGAAAGAAAGGTCACTATAGAGACTATCAAAATTGGGCTCTGCATTTAAGCATTGAGTGAAGATACAACTCTAAATATCTGACGTTTATTTCAGTCTCCGCTGCTCTTACATAAGAGTGACATTTAAACAGTAATTTCCTCTGGTGTCTTGTTAAAAGTTTCTGAACTGCTTGTTACCATGGAGACAACCTCTCCAAGCATCCCAATGGAAACTTCTGCACAGGGCGAGTGTCGAGTGATGGAGATTGTCTTCATCACGCAGGAAGCAACATCACTTCTATACAGTGAGAGAAGTTTGACTCTAGCAGTTCAGCATCAGTACCGGAGCCAGCAGGGTCCATCACTCCAGCACCCATATATGGAGGCCCCAATCCACTGGTGCCAGTCTCCTCTGCATGCTCTTTGGATAAAAGCGTCTGCCAAATGTAATGTAAAGTAAAGCATGCTAACATTGATGAAGATGAAATATCCTCACGCCATAGGAAATAAAGAAAAACCTTCTCAGCCTGCATGAAAAATCTGTAGCCTTATAGCCCTTGTGAAATGATTCTATTTCATTCAGTGGTGCTGTTTGTCTCGTTACCGCAACTATGTTGGCTAATCTGGTGTTCGGGATTAGAGTGTGTTGCACCGCGGATTTCTGTTTTCCTCATGAACGGGTTAATCAATACGAAAACACAGTCCAAAGAAGAGTCTGGATTAAACCCCCACGCACTCACCGCGTTTGCTTGACCGCGTCTCCTCTGATTAACTGTCATGACAATATTTAGCTGTAAACAAAAAACCAAAGACACTTGAGAACACTCACCCAGACCAGGCGTGTGTATCAGGGAGAAACTCAGAAAGACCGTCAGAATCCGGTTAACTCGGGTCTTCACGAACATTCTGCAGCGATCTTTATAGACAATCCAGATTAATCCGTTGAATGTTTATTCAACAATACACTATGTGTGTAGAGAGGAAAATGGTTCGACTCAGGAGTCAGGACACTGGAGAGGAGCTCCGTCAAAAACCGGCAGGTGGTTGTCAGAGTGGCGGTTGCTGTAAACGGATTTCGCGCGATCCGCTTCAGCACCAGGGACAGCGCCACCCAGCGTCACTCGGGACCTAGACTAGACACACTACTAGTCTGACCCCGGACGCACGGCTGCGCGGACACCACAGATTATTTAAGCATTCGATAAGCGAAAATTACCGTTACTTTTTATGCATGATGTTTATTTTTAACAAATTCAGAACAAAAAACAATATAAGTACAAGTACAACACACGGTTGTGATGTTGTTTGGATGTGATGTTTGGTTCATCAAAATTAGATATTTATTTTAGCCTTATATATGAATACAGCAATGTTTGTTGTCATGGAAATTGTGATTTTTTTAGGGCAATTCTGTTTTTCACTACCTTTTCCATTTTGGCTCTCCACATCACAATTTATGACAAAGTTTTGTACATTCCTTGAGGTTCAAGTGATACTCAAGGGGAGAGGATGAAGCGGTGGATGATCATCTTAGAAGGCAAAAAAAATCTGTGAGGGCGTCCAACCAATCTTCCTCTTTGGACTTGCTGCTTTGTTTTCCTTGTATTACGTGTTTAACCTGGAATATCAAGGCTGCATCCACACTAGAATTCTTTCAAAGGTAATTTTTTTCCTCCTTCAGCAGAATGGTACTGAAATGATACTTTTTTGACCTAAGAGTAGTTCTAAAACAATGGTATCTTTTAAACTTGTTCAACCTTGTGACTTGGAAGGTTTTGGGTCTTTAATGGTTTAATCCAAAAATTTAATTTGGATAACGCTTTATAACATGAATGTATTGAATACCAAGCTGGACACGTCTGTTTATTGTTAATTCATCTTTGGTTTTATTAGTTAAAGTTTTAAAACATTGTTCACAGTAAGTTATACTATTATTATTATTATTATTATTATTATTATTATT
>SOMO01000018.1:137760-181618 GCA_028128575.1 Paedocypris carbunculus | reverse complement strand
GCATGAGGAAATTACTTGTCATCCAATCACTAATGTCGCTGAAGCAATCTAATAAATTTGCAAATTTTGAGATTTCATTAGGCCGTGCCGAGATATAAATTTGTGTATCATCTGCGTAACAGTGGAAGCTATGACCATGCTTTCTGATTATGTCCCCTAGTGGAAGCAAATAAAGTGCAAATAGGATTGGGTCGAGCACGGAGCCTTGTGGAACTCCATATTTAACACTAAATCTGGGTGATGAGACTCCATTCACATGGACGAAATGAGAGTGATCAGACAGATAGGACCTAAACCACTCTAATGCATGTCCAGAAACCCCAACGTAATGATCAAGTCTCTGTATTAAAATGTCATGGTCAACAGTTGTCGAAAGCAGCACTAAGATCTAACTGATGCCATTAGAAGATCGTTGGTGACTCGGATTAGTGCCGTTTCAGTGCTGTGGTGCGATCTAAAGCCCGATTGAAATTTTTTAAATCTATCGTTCTGTTCCAGAAATTTACAGAGTTGTCCCGAAATAACTTTTTCAAGAATTTTAGATATAAATGGAAGGTTTGAAATTGGTCTATAATTAGCAATCACGTCGGCATCAAGATGTGGCTTCTTAATAAGCGGTTTTATGACGGCCTGTTTGAACGCTTGTGGCACGTGACCAAGAACTAGTGCAATTGGAATGGTGACCTCAAAAAAGACGGGGAAAAGTGTTCGAAAGAAGACTGCGACAGTCAACCGGAAAGTGGCTCATCTTCTAAAGAAACCGATGGACTTGTGTTTTTGAGTGGTTTGTTTACAGTGCAATGTTTTTGTTTTGTCGATTTATTGAACTTTATTGAATATTGGGTTTTGTCCTGAAGTTTTACTTAAAGCTTGTATTTTTATTTAATGTCACAGGGAGGCATTTTGCAATTTTGTTTTCTCCATTTTATGGGTGGTTATTTGTTGCGCCATAGTTGATGCACTCCAACAAGTGATATATGGTGAACAATAAATTATATATGGCTTGCAAATGTGCTTTTTTTAAGGTGTGAAACATACACGCTTTCAAAGTAATTGGATTTGTCATTTATATTTTGTAGCTTAAAATATTGCATTCTGCTGTTAAATAACAGTTGTATGCTGTAGCTAAAAAGACAATAGCCTGCTGCTAAATAGCAGTTCTAAGTTGTAGCTAAAAAACTGTATACTGCTGCTAAATAAGTTGTATGTTGTAGTTAAAAAAAAACAGCATCTTGCCGTTTTTGTGAATAACAGTAACAGTCCAATGCTGGCAACCACAGCTGCCAGTAGATTACCGTCATTTTACAGCGGTTATTTTTTTACAGTGTATATATACATAACACATTTAGAATAATACTCAAGCATTTGATTTTATCAGAAAAAGAAAGTTACAGTGTTACAGTGACTCTGACTCTCTCTCTCTCCCTGAGCAGCATCATCTGTTCAATTGTCGCTTTGTGTGTATGTGCCAGCATTAATACTCAACCTCGGACTGCAGATCAGTCTATTATAAACCCACAGTGTGTTTCTGAGATGTTGTGATGTGATTTGTGCTTTAGGCTGCATTGTAAAACGGCAATTGATATTACAGTTTTTCTCAATCACTAAGACACTAAATTCTTTTGTCTGAACCAAATTCTGAATTGCTTAAACACTCTGGTCAAATCAGTCACTCTTTTGGCAAAACCATAAACACTTTTCACCTGGTTAGACACAACTAGGCATCACTTTCGTCTGATGATGTGAGGGACATAAACAAGTGTAAAGTAAGCCAGATCAGGGAACCAATCATCAGCAGGTTCTCCATTAACCAAAAATTTGGAGACCAGTACAGAAGTTATTGTACAGTCTGCAAATAATGACAAGTTTACTGTCCGGCCCAGTTTTGAACTCAGATTAAGCTGTTTTGTGGTGAAAGTTCGGTTTTGCACGAAGAGTCTGATAAAACATGTGAATGTAGCTTGAAAATTGGGGGTTGTGTTTAGAGAAAAAGAGAGCTGCATTCAAAAAATGTGTCTTAGCAATTGAGAACTCCAAATTCTCTTTAAACTGTAAATAGACTTTAAACCACAGTAATTTTTGTAGCTCAATTTTATTTGTTAATAGGACCTTGTAATAAATTGCTGCACCACCAGGCCTGCAAGGACTGTCTCCATTCACAGGATTATTGCTTTTGGAAATTTGACGTCATTATATTTTTGGTTACAAAATTGCTACCGATTTGTGTCTGATTGCTTCACTGGACTGATCAGCCGTTTCAGCATATTTTACATGTGACCAGAATACAAATTTGCCCTCTGTCTTTTGATAAACTTACCTTTACAACCGGGTTAGTCAATGGTTAAAGATGAGTAACGGGCTTGAATAAAACTTTAAGAGACTTTTCTCCAGACAGTCCTGGCATAAAAATTGAAAATTAAGTCTTCTTTAAAAAAGAAAAGAGACGCACACAACAACAGTGTATCCGCATTGTTTTATTTACAGTACATCTAATGTAAACACTTTGTAATGTCCCTTTATTTTACTTCAAAAATGTAATTGCATGGACATGGGCATTTGGCATATAATATGACTAATACAATTTTTGCTAAGTGCATAGAAAAAATGAGAAAAAGAAAAAAACCCAATTGACCACTGCTACCACCCACACTCAATGTTATCAATACCAAGTTCGTTTTCCAGTTGATAAATTAGTGACCTTAACTTACAGGGTTTAGCTCATTAAGGCCCAAACATGACTGAATCGACATTAATGTTATAACGCAAATATAATAATTTATTCGACAAATCCCAAAAGAACCACAATACGGATTAATCCCCAAATAAAGCATCAAACTGCTTGTCCAGCACAACCAAGGCAAAACTGTGACAAAAACAAAAGCGCGAGACATGTGTAGTAGAGAAGCGTCAGTTTTGCGGGAGGCGGCGAGGCACGAGGCAGAAGAAGCGCTGAAGATGTCTACGCCTCGCTTCCTGAGGGCCGCTCATCCTCCTTATCAGCCCCCTCACTCTCCGTCTCCTCACTTTGCAGCGAGTGAGATCTGTACAAAAGGAGGCTGGAAAAACATCAGAGCACTAATGAGCAAGAGTAAACACACACACACAAAAACATCATATTCAACAAGTCAAACATCAATGCAGTAAACGGCAAAATCACACACGTGCATGAGTCAGACCACCTAAGCCCGTCTCAGACAGCGGCCTGATAAAGCAGGTTTCACTTCCAGTCAGGGAACGTTCTCCAGTCTTCTCTCGCACTGACATGCGTCAGTGACCTTTCAGTGTGGATGATAAAATGCAGAGCTCAGTCCTGACATTGCCCCTAGTGGTTATACTGAAACACTCACTTCACTAGAGAACTCACTTCACCTAACTCAACCCTGAGACCATCATGGCTGCTCTGGTTTCATCTGCATGCGTTTAGTTGGAAACTTCTCACTGAGGAACATGCATGTCACCTTAGTCACTGTCCGGCTTGTACAGATACTTCATCACCAGATTGTCCGTTTTCCGCTGCTTCACATCTCTTCTGCTGGCTGATGGCTCTTCGTTTGGATGGTCAGGTGCCTCGTCGCTCTGATGCCGCGTCTTCTTCATGCTGCGGGAGGAAATTGCAGACGCAGAGCTGGACGACGACTCGGACTTGGACGTCTGGGATTCTTCTCTTTGTGACTCTTCTTTCTCCTTCCGTCTGGTGCGCTGGCGAGAGCGACTCTCCCCAGATGAGCTCTCAGACCCTGAATGCCTGCTCTTCTGCTTCTTCTTCTTCCGGCCGCTGGAATGACCAAAGACCCGAGTGGAGGATGATGAGGAGAATTGAGAACTTCCTAGACCTTCGTCCTCTTTACCCGGAAGTTTTGTAACACCTGACCACATTTCATGTTTGTCACCACTTGGGTCTCCCGCCTCATCCTCCTCTGAATCTTCCAGACTGCGACGCTTGAATTTGATTGGCTTGAAGCTCAGAACCTCATTGATGGCTTTTTCCAGCTCAGGATCCAGATAGTTCCTGTGGCTGACGGGTTTGACGTCAGGCTCGTTCTGTGGGTCGTCGGAGCGGCGGAGAGTAGACAGGCTGCGACCCAAAGACCGGGGACTGTTCGCTGCAACGCTCACAGAATCCACATCATCGTCTTCCCCGTTCAAATCAACCCCAAACTCACTGAGCTGAGTGCTGTGTGCCAGGGACAGTCTGGAGCTGACGCTGACAGATCCGGGACTGCGGCTTCTGAACCGTTGGCTCAAGTTTGGGCCATAATTACTGCATCTTTCATCCAACCGGGAAGTGCTGCGGCGTAGGCTGATGCTGCTCACGTCGGAGTGAGCATCTCTGTCCAGCCCGTGTTGAACAGAACCTCCTCTCAGGGCGACAGAAGACACAACAGTTTTTTTGTCAAAGTCTGGACTAGTTCTTGCCCAGCGACGGTCCAGGCCTTTCCTTGCGCGACTGGCAGCCTCGGAATAAGCCTGTGAGATGACGGCCCCCCGGTCATCTGGATTGTCGGTGGCTTTGCTCTTGGCTTTCCGCGTCAAGGGCCAAATGATCTCCGGCTGATCCCGAAGGGCGCTGAAGAGGGAACTCTCGTCTCCGGTCCAGTCCTTCTGGTGGGAGCGTTTTCTGTAGCTGAGCGCAGACATCGGCCGGCTCTCATCGCTGCATTCCTTCCTCTCCTTCACATCCCTTTTATCCAGCGCTTCTGTATTAGCAGCATTGGAACTTCTAAATACGTACACACACAGAGCTGGAGATGATCAGTGAACCAAATAGGATTATTCCAAGATAAACCCAAACTGAAAAGAACCAGAGAGATTTCAGAGGTAATTTAGAAACATGTTTAACCCACGAGACATTTTAAAGGATTAATCTGTAACGGATGACACTGACATTACTGAAGCGCTGCTGCTGTTCCTCTCTTACCGCGTTGCTCAGACGAAAAGGTCGAAGTATCAAACGCTAATCAGACGCTGACACTGCTTTATTATTCACTCTCGGCGTATATGTGAACACGCCATGCAATCTCAAACCCCCTAAACATAACTAAAAACTAAAAACTGGGTTTGTCTCCTGAGGTGGTCTGACTAGGATTAGTTTGTGGGGATGTATGTGGTTCGGTTACTTTGTGATATGCAAAAGCAATAAGATCCCGGTCCTTTGCATTTTGTTTTTTCCATTTGTACCCGGATGCTTCAGCACAGGAGGCCCGTTACGTCGCTGTAATAATTGGGGGGATGAGAAAAGTCTCATCATTACAGGAAAGACGATTCATTCAACTGCAACTCTTCTCAACTCATAAAAACAGTTCTAATAAAAGTATTTATTTTGTTCCTAATAAATTAGAGCTACAAATGCACACATAGTTGAGTCCTAGATTCAGAACCGACCTGTGTGTCTTCTGGTCATCCGTTAGCGTTCTGACGGAACTTTTACTCTTCAAGATCAGTGACTTCACACCGTCCACTCGCTCCTCCAGCTCCGAGTCCAAATCCGTGTCTTCAGCGCTACACACACACACACACACACACACACACACACACACACATACACGCATCAGTGCACTTCAGACTTTAAGCGCAGGAACAGGGATAAAGCTCCACAGTCCATCAAGGTTCTCAACAAGCCCACCAATGAAGCAAAGCTCTGGGAGTGAACTACTTTACTGATGGTTTTTTTGTATGTCTGAGCTCATCAATGAGAGACACAAAACGACGAAAGGTTTAGAAAAGTGAGGTTAGTGTTCATGCTCATGAAGTTCATCTTCACGTTCTCTTAACCGTTTGAAATGAATTTTACTCAAAGTCAGATCACATGGTTTCCTCACGTTTTAATCTTTCTTTTCTGATACTTTGTCACCATATCTTGCAGGCTGTCAAAAGAACTGAAGAGAGAGGAAAGGTACAAGTGCCACCATCACTGAGCTGGAAGAGTTCTAAAAGAAAGGGAACAATGAAAGAGTCTGACCTGCTGATGAGCTCATCATCATCCTCCGTCTCCATATCGTCCTCCATGGTGGCTTGCAGGTCCCCGATTCGCTTGAAGGCCAGCTTCAGATCCGCCTGTAAGCTCTGATTGGCTGCTTCCAAACTCTCAATGTCCATTTCCTGTTCAAGGCGGAGTAGAGACGTGTTAGGAAGGATGTGGGATTCACCAATGCTCTGTGGGTTACTCCATCACAAAAGCCACTTTTGAGCAGAAACCTTACTGATTCTTTACAGTTAAACCATGTTGTGCAGCAAACACTTCAGGATCTCACACGCGTCTCTCACCAGCTCGTGTTTTTTGCGACTTGCTTCTGTCTCTCTCTTGGAGAGTTCGACCATATCCTCCTTTGTGTCCCTTATCTGTCGCTGCATGCGCTTGTTCTGCTCCTTCTCTCGGTTTTCGCTGCTGATGCGCTGGTCTCGCTCCTCCGTCATCTTCTCCAGGTTCTCCTTCAGTCGGGTCACCAGGGTCTGAACGACAAAGAGTCAAGCACAATTCGACATAGTAATCCATAAACCTCCATGCAGGCCTGACCTCCAGACGCTTGGCCTGGCTCCTCTCGTACTCCAGCTTGGTCTCCAGCTCCCGGATTTTGGCCTCCTGACGGCTGACCAGCGACTTCTCCACCATAGACTGTTCATGAAACTCCAGCTGTGACTGCAGCGAGTGAAGCTGAGAACAGACACACGAGGGTCATGCTGAGTATCATCTACACCTCAGGAGGACCTACACCTCCAGCTCACCTTGTCCTGGACCTCTTGCTTCTCCTTCATGGCCTCCTCAAGCTGGGTCTGGAGGTCGCTGATCTGCATCAGATCTCTCGTGGACTGCAGCACAAATGAGGAATGCACAGTTCAGCGGTGTGGAGTGATGTAAATGCTGTGAAGAGCGGATGGTCACCTGGGCCACGGCAGCTTTGTGCTTCTTCATCAGCTCGTTAATTTCCTCTTGATCCTCCTCGAAGCGGGACTGCACGTCGTTCCTCTCTCTCTGCAGACGACTCATCTGCTCCTCCAGCTGAGGAGATGCGTTGATCAGTACTCAGTGAATCAGCAAAAAGCAATCATACAATCAGTGGAGCAAACCAGACAAACGGTTTGATCCTTACCCAGCGAGGTCTGTTTTTTTACACACACACAAACACAAACACACTCACAGACATCTTAGCTTTGGCAATGTCGTCCATCTGGATGTGCAAGTCTTCAACCTCCACTTCCATGGCCTTGCGAGCTTTAACTGCGGCTGCACAGGAAAACTCCGACTCCTCCAGCTGAAGCAGGAATCACACCCAGTTTCAAATGCTCAAAGAAGAGGTCTAACCTCTCCAAACTTGTCATTGTACCTTATTCTTGAGAGCAGAGATTTCTCTTTTGCTGGGAATGTTACTCGTCAGATGGTCCAGCATGATCTGAGCATCGGACAGCAGAACCTTGGTGCGCTTCAGATCCTTTCTGAGACGTTTCTCTGTCTCCACATCTTTCTTGCCCACCTGCAGAGACATGAGGCCGGTTAGTGCTCTAGGGCCAGTGATCCGAGGTCAGTGGTTTGTGTGTGGTACCTGCTCCTGAGCCATCAGGTGTTTGGCCTCCAGGTCCCTTTTTTCTCTCAGAACTCTCTGCTTATCAATGTATTCCTCCTCAAGCTGCATCTCCATCTGCTTGAGCTGCAAACACAAGATCGAATATCAAATACATTCACCAAAAGTAAAGATGTATGCAAACCGACAGCAGAAGATTCACCTTCTTACTGCAGGACACTCTGATCTCCTCCACCTCCTCATCTTTCCCATCCAGGTCTTTAGAGTGAGTCTGTTTCATTCTCTCCATCTCCATTTCCAAACGCAGTTTGGCCTGAAACACACATGCTAAAGTATTTCTTCTATAGCAATGACGCATAACTCTAATAATTTAACAGGAGACAGACAGACAGACAGACAGACAGACACACACACACACAAACAAATACAGACAGACAGACAGACAAGAGAGGTTCTGCTCTGTTCCACCTGTTCTAGGATTTGAATGCTTCCGGCCTGTTCATCAAGCTCCTCCTCCTGATCTTTGACCTTTGCCTCAAGGTCCCTCAGTTGTTTCTTCACTTTCGCCAGTGAAGCCTCATCTTTCGACTCCAGTGAGGAAAGGTCCTGAAGCTCAGACTCCAGCTGTTCCACCTTGAGACTGAGTGAGGACAGCTCCGACTCTTTATCCTGCAGACACATAAGCAGCTGTCATCCTGCTGGAGGTCAGGAGCGAGGTGAGGAGAAGCTCCTGCCTGAAGCTGCTGTCTGACAGTGAAGATCTCTCCGCTCAGCATGTCTCGCTCTCGGGACAGTTTTTCCCGCTGGTTCTGCTCTCGCTGAAGTTCCTCTTGAGTCTGCTGCTGTTCCACGTCAAACCTGTGATTGAAAACCATTATGAGAACCAAACCGAGGAGAGCTCCTGGTTATCCGTAGCTTAGGACCAGCTCTCACTTCCTCTGTTTTCTCTCCAGCTCATGGTTTCGTCCCTCCTGGTTTTCCAGGTGAAGTTTAGTGTCCTGAAGTTCAGCAGCCAGACGCTGACATTTCTTCTTCAGCTGCTGGATGGACCGCTGAGACTCTTCCTGATCGGCCAGCAAATCTGCAAACTGTGTGTGTGTGTGTGTGTGTGAGAGAGAGAGAGAGAGAGAGAGAGAGAGAGAGAGAGAGAGACCGAGAGAGAGACATTTCTCTTTGTATATCAGATCACTCTTGTCTAACAGCATCTCATGCACAAACCTTTCTCTCCACGTGTCTCTTGTTTTGTTGTTCTGTGTCCAGTTTGTCGTCCAGTTCCTGCTGGAGCTTCTTCTTCATAAACTCTGTCTCTCTGATGGCTCGTTCATATTTTATTCTCCAATCTCCACCTGCGCAATGGCCCAGAATATTGACATTGGAATGTTTCTTCCGGTTCTCATCATGTGATGTTCATCTTTACCTGAATCCACATCATCATCCACATCATCCTCCATCTGGCTATTGAGGTCAGGCACATGCAGAAGTCTGGTATCCATCACCTCCATCTCCATGATTTCCATCTGCTTCTTTACAGAGTCAAACCTCCCCTGAGGTGGAGACGAGAAGAGCCGATGACCCACAAGCATGCGCTGCCAGGACCATCATCTAAAGCTTGACAATTCCTCTTAGCTTCTGTACCTGTAGGTCCTTCATCTCCTTTTCCAGACGCAGCCTCTCGCTGGTCTCCGTCTCAAGCATAGTAGACGTAGACTCCATTGAGTTCCTCTCATCAGTCAGCTCAGTTGTCAGCTCAGTGATCTGCAGTCACCACAGGTTTTTATCAAATCCAGTTCATCAGAAAATTTTATCTGCTTTGTTCTTACCCTGCTCTCCAGCTGATCGCTGGTCAGACGCAGCTCGTTTCTCTCCTTCTCCACCTTCTCCAGCTTCAACTTCAGGTGAATGATCTCATCCTGCGGGTTAGAAAGCACGTCAGACACAGAGCTCCTCTGCAGCAGAGCAGGGTCGACATCTGAGAAGAAGTGCAGGAGAAGTGAAGAGGGACTCACGTCTTTTTCTCGAATCTGTTCCTCACTGAGCTGAACCTCTACCAGAGGACGCACGTGAGTGAAGAGCTTCCACCAGCCCCAGTCTTTCACACCAGTGTTCTTCTTAATGTTCTTCTGGACGCAGCGGATGGCAAGATCCTGGATCTGCTCTCAAAACCAAAGATGTTGATCTCAATTAAAGCTGACGTGAACGGATGTTTGCAGCCTCTGGTCAGTACGAAGCAAAAGATCTTTCCATTCCTCATCTGCTCTCGCTAGCTTCCACGTGGAGGGACAAATCAACATTACCTTTCTCTTTCTGAAGGCGTGACGAGACAAGAAGCCCCGACACGAGGCCTGAAATAGAGTGATGTTCCGTCTGGTGTGTTCGTCCCTTTGTGTCTCTAGTTTAGCCACTGTTCCTGCCCTAAAAAACACCTAGACACATACACACACACACACACACACACCTCAGACAGCAACTCTCACATCAACACAATTGTGTGAACCAACTCACTCTGCTTAGGCCGATGTGGAAGCTGCTCTTCTCCAGCTCCAGAAACTCCAGGAGCTCCTCCACCGCCTACACACACACACACACACACACACACACACACACACACGTCAGTCTCTTTGCAGAAGCAGGGTTCCTACATACACTTTCCGAAAAGTTAAATTCAAGCACTTTCACAATCCATGTTCAAGCTTTTCCAGAACCACACAGCTGTGTTAAAATATATATTTAAAGGTCTGTATAATAACAACCAAAATAAAACTTCACTATTTATTTACATTTAAAGAGATATTATGCAAAAACCAAGTTGTGCTTTGTAATAAAAGACAGTTGACTTTTATATTGACTGTACAAACATTTACAGTCGACTAGACAAATGAAGGAAACGAAAAGCATGAAATTATTTGTTCACTTTATTGTTCAAGAGTTAAATATTTGAGTCAAAATTGTGTATTTTATTCTTCATTGTAATAAGAGTGAACAAAGATAGATAAATTTTATTCTATTTCTTTGGGTACTACAGTACCAGTAGTAATTTGTAATGATTTTTTCATTTGAATAACTGTTATGTAACATGCGTTTTTAATGCAGTTTTTACCATATTTAATCATATAGAAAAAAAAAATCTGTCCGAATTTTCGGGGGCTTGGAACTAAATTGGGCATTTACATGTTAATTGCGTCGCAATTCAAGCCATTTTAGCCTTACAAAACTACTGTCAGCATAGATTAATTTTATAACACAGTGGGTTCACT
The DNA here is from genome assembly GCA_028128575.1 of Paedocypris carbunculus. Lineage (NCBI taxonomy): Eukaryota > Metazoa > Chordata > Actinopteri > Cypriniformes > Paedocypris > Paedocypris carbunculus. The sequence goes on along the minus strand of SOMO01000018.1, from coordinate 170,847 downwards.
GTATTTGTTAGTTGTGAAATAGGTATAACGTAATTACATTTTCAAGCATTTTCTAGCACTTCAATTAAAATTAAATCATTCTAAGGCCTTGAAAACACTATTGAAATTCAAGCATTTTCAAGAATTTCAAGCACACGTAGGGACCATGCTTAAAGCTGCCCACTGCTTAGAGTTTGTGTCACTTCACTGTGTTCACTGAGTGTGTGTGTGTGTGTGTGTGTGTGTGTGTGTGTGAGTAACTTCCTTGTGTGGTTAAATTTGATTAATTACGGCGTAATTAATTAAATACATTAATTTAAATAGTGGCCATCTTTAAGAGCTCACTCACTGTTCAGTAACTCTGCTTTACTCACTCGTTTCTCGTCCTTCACAATGTAGTTCCGACCCAGTTTCTTGCTCAGGTGCGGAGCCAGAACATCAAACCGTCTGCGAAACTCGGAGAAGAGCATGTGATCTGGGAAACCTGAGCAAGAGCCACTTCAATGAGACCCGCCCACACACACCCATGTCACACCTCCTCTAACCTTGTCTGTGGATCCTCAGGCTGTCCAGCAGTTGGAAGCCACGCACCTGCGCCCTGAGCAGAGTAACGTCCAGCTGCAGGAGTCCTGGGTCACCGCTGTCACCAGGGGTTTCCGCTAGGGGCAACAGGCAGTGCACAAAGTGGACCTTGGATCTGCGGACGGTGTCGAGCAGCGCGTCCTGGTGGAGCAGGAGCCATGAGTGACAAACACCTGATCTGGCCAGTAGACTTTCTCAGCTCACCACTTGGAGCTTGATTTGAAGACAGAGGGACTTCTTCTTCATGGCCGCCATGCCCGTGCTGAAGGTCTTCCTCATGCCCGAGGCCCGGAGCAAGGCGAGCTGGGAGACGCCGTCCAGGCCCGCGATGGAGCCGGTCAGAACTGTGGCGCTGCTGGAGCGGCCCACAAACATCCCACTGATGCTCTTCCTGAGGAATCAAACAGAACTTCTTGTGTTAGGCCGTTAGAGACCCGTACAGAGGACAAGAGCGGCTCTTGCTTTTGTGAGTTCTGCAGCAGAGCGGCGGCACTCTGAGGGCCGGGGTTTAGCCGCACGAGGCTCATCCACCCGCTGGCGTTGTATTCCACCCAATCTGTGGCATGACTGTGGCCGAGGAGGAAATGGTGCGCCTTCTCGCTCCTCAGGAGCACTGAGTGACCTGCAGCACATCACAGGTCAGACAGGGAACCTGTGCGAGTCGGAAGAGAAAGACCTTTGTGTTGTCCCTCTGCTGGGCCGTAGTAAGAAAAGAGTCTGTGCAGGAGCGAGTCTTCCGACCCACACGGCTGCAGAACCTCCGCCTCCATCAGCCAGAACAAACCTGTAGCCTCGTCCGGCCGCGCCAGCGAACGCACCTGTCCACTCACACACACCCTTAGACCCCATGCCGCATGAACACGTGTGCTTGTGCCTCACCAGTGTCTGGCTGGAGGACTGGTCCAGTACGGCAAGGGAGCGAGAAGGACGCAGCTCCAGCTCCTCCAGTGGCATCTCGATGTTCTCCTGCAGCGGAGCCGGAATAAAGATAAATCACAGACGTGAACATAAAAGTGACGTGAACAGAGGTCAACCTCTCTGTAGCGCTCCAGCTCCCGCTTAAACGTTCGCTCCTGGAAAAGCATCTGCAGACGTTCCTGCGTGTAGTTGTGACAGAGCTCCTCAAACGTGGCCGCTCTCTGCATCTTCAACTGAGCGGGGTTCTGGAAGCCGGGAGTGTCAACGATCAGCAACGAGCAGAGGGAGTGATGGCTGGACTTCAGGGCCCTGGAAAGATAAAGAACACTGGAGCATCTCTGAGAGCTAGTAAAAGGTGAGACCAAGTGAAGGGAGACCTGTTAATGAGGGAAATGAGCAGCGTGAACACCTCAGAGTATAAACCGCAGGCCATGGATTCCAGACACTCTGCTGCTGTGGCTATGGAAGCTGGAACAGAGAGCATAAGGAGAGTGAGATTGGGGTGACGGAACCCAGAGCAGGAGATTGGCACCTGAAGCGTCGGGATCGTCCATGACCTGCCGGATGCTAGAGCAGTGAGGCAGTGTGGCTTTCCCCGGGGTTTTAAAGATGGCCGACGACAGCTCCTCCAGGGAGCAGCCTAGAAGATACGACGCTTTCTGTGCCCACTCGTGCCTGGCAAACTGTTTCCGGCCCGCTGAACAGAACAAAACCAAGTCACTCCGATACAGACGTTCGCCACACGTCTACATACACACATAAAAAGGAATGAGAGTGAGACAGATTCACACTGACACTAAGAGAGAGTGAAAGAGAGAAAGAGAGCGAGAGAGACTGACAGACAGAGTGAGAGAGAGAACACTTGAAATTACCTGCATCTTTTTCTGTGTCATGATGACAGCAGCATGCAACATCAATATGTAACATATAAAAATTGATTTTCATAGGTTAATTGAAGGTACTAAGTGTTGTTAAACACTTAGAACACTGATGTTTCTGACACACAGACTTTACTACACGGTGTGGACACATGCGGAAAAAACACTTCAATGTTCCAGAGAAAAGCTTCAGATTCATCCCAGGTAATTAATGCGTTCATGAAGGATTTCACAAATAGCAAGCTCAGGGTAATTCCTCTGAATGAGCGCATTAAATGGTGTCACTCTGCAGTCCGGCACGGTACCTTGAGTGGCTCCTGCAGCTCCAAGGTGGTAAATAGCACCTAAAATCAACCAGAGGGTCTTTTGCTCTTCAGCTGAGATGCCCAGAACCTTCAGAGCAGCCTGTAGTTTAGTGAACTGCTGCGAGGCTTTTAGCTTGTCCTCAGCCTGAGAAACACACACACTCACACGCTCGTCACACAGCCCCGTGCTAACACTCAGTCCACAAGCGGGTCTTACTTTGTTGTGAGGGAAGAGTCCAAACGCGCTGTTCTCAGCAAAATGATTCAAATGAAGCTCAGTCCTTAAAAACACAGCAGCATCTTTCAATCAGAAGCTGATTTTGTTTCATCCCATTCATTCCATCATCATCACACACACTCTCTCACTTTAGAGACGTGTCCGCTCCAGCCATCAGATAGTAAAACACACTGAAGCTGGTTTCAGCGTCCGGCCGTCTGGTCACCCTCATCTTTTCCAGTAACATAGTCTGAAAGAGTGAGCTGGTCACAGAAAGGCCTGCACTCATCTCCATCATCAGCGCACACACACCTGAACCGACGCAGACGCCACCTGACCCGCCTGGTCGAAGTCCAGAGAGACGATGTAGGAGAAGCGACTGGAGTTGCTGTTCATGGCTGTGCTGCAGTTCCCAAACGCCTCCAGAACCGTGAAGACGGACTGGAACTTCTCAGCTGAGGCAGAGAGGAAGTTCAGTAATCATCATCATCATCATCATCACCTCTATCACAAGCCAACCTCAGTAGTCACAGTTCTACAAACAAACACACACAGACTTCTTGTGCTCTGACCCGAGTAAAGCTTCCCGCCGCCTGCCGCGATTGTGACCAAATACTGCAGCAGGTGCTGGCAGCTGCAGCTCTTCCCGCTTCTGCTTCGGCCCAGCAGCACCACGGCCTGGTCCTGACGTGTGGTTAGCAGCTGGCGATACGCCGACTGAGCCACAGCGAAAATGTGTGGCGCAGTCTCCTCCCTGCGGCAGCCCTTAAACATCTGCATGACCTGCAAGAAGGCGGGCCTTCACTATCTGGGCGGGGCTAGTGGGGCGGGAGGCTGTGCACCTTCTCAGAGTACAGGGCGGGAGAGATGAGTGGGTTGATCACCAGCAGGTGGGACCCGGCGTAGGTGTGAATTAAGTTCCCGCCGTAGCGCTGGCGGAGCGTGTGGAGGAGGCTGGATTCGTTGAGGTAGAGAAGAGAGGACAGATCCTCCACGCGGTCATGTGACAGAGGATTCGCCTGTACAAGAAGAAAAAAACTTGGTGTGGATTGGCTGGTCAAGAAAGGCTCGGCTGATGTTCTACCTTTTCCACATCCTCCTCGTCCACCTCCAGCAGCGTCCCATCATGCTCCAGTCTGATCTTTACCTTTCCCTCCGGAAGAGCGCTGGTGTCCGACTTCAGCTGGGTGGCTTTGACAACAAAGCATCAACAAACTGACAATAAAATATGGACTCAAAGAAAGAGAAAAAACTCGAACCCAAAGAGAAGCCATCCTTGTGCACGAGCCACACTTTCTCTGTGTTGTACCATGACTTCTCTGCAGCAAGCTGCTCCTCTGTCTTTACCTGCAGGAGGAACAGTGATGTAATCAGAAAGAACACACACCCACATCACGGTGAGGTCATCAGAAAGAACAAGTTAGTGATAATAAAGTAGGATATTAAAAAGCTCCTGCTCTACTGGACAGACATGCAGTAGATATTTACTCTGGCTGTGGTTTCGACTGAACTACCTGAAACTGTAGAAACGACAGCAAAAAGTTCAATAATCTTTGCTTAATAACAAAGCAGTGATCAGACCACCCATCAACACTACATGACAGAAAACATCTTTCAGATTTCAAAACCACTGCTTCTATTTCTAAATCAGACCTTTAAAACAGATAATTATGGGGTAAGACACGCTCCTGACAGAAGATCAGCCAATCACAGGATGAGACACTCCACAAAAACATAACTAGTAAAGATGAGCATAAGTGAACCTTGAACACAACGGCCGCTTGAATTGAAGCCTGCAGGACAGACATGGCCTCCTTCGTCTGAAACAGCAGGAGACGACAGAGCCACAGCACCAATTCAAACGTTACAGCACCAGTCCACAAACCACGACAGCAGACCGCAAAGACCAAATTAAATTTAGAGGATACACTTGTGTGTGTGTGTGTGTGTGTGTGTGTGTGTGTCTGTGAGAGAGACAGAGAGAGAGAGGGAGAGTTTTAAGACACATTTCAAGCTGTGCGAGTGTAATAAATGATTGATTTGAGTCGGCAGTCACAAAATCACTAATGTGACTAAAGCCAATCCAACACATCGAGCTCAGCTTCACTTCCATATAGTTCCTTCACAGCACAAACCCTCAGACGCACCTGCGGCCCAGAGCAGGACTGTCCCATGGGAGCCTTCCACCTCCGCGTCACCTTCACAGAGAGCAGGAGACCACATCACACACACACACTCACACACACAGGCGATCAGAAGATTGAAGCTCTCAAAGATTTTTTGACAAAAAAATCCGACTGGACATGCATTAGAAGAGTCTTTGCACACTCATACCTCAGGCTTTCGCAGGGCTGCAGGACGTGGCACAGGGATAAAGCCTGCAGGGGGCGCTAAAGGATCCGCTTTCAGTTTAGGAATGAACCCTGCCACAGGTGCAAACTGGTCACACTTCAGAGCAGGAGCTGACACTGTGGCGTCAGGCTCGGCTGTGGGTTGGGGGACAGTGTCGGGCTTTGGAGAACCAGAGGACGACAGCACAAAGGGTTTAGGAGGCAGGAAGCCCCCCGGAGGAACAAGAGGGTCGACGAAAGCACTTGCTGGACCAGGTGGAGCATGTTCTTTTGTGTCTTCTACAGGCTTTTCAGAGTGACCATCACTTTCTCGCTCTTCCTCTTCATTGAGCTGGGTGGCTCTTGAGCGGCAGCGAGGCTCCTTCATCCTCGCACGACACATTAGGCTGGTCAGTCCCACCGAAATGGGGTCTCCATCTTCAGACTTGGTTTTCAACACGCGACTTGACTTGGGCACTGAAGTGGCCATCAATGGCTTTTCTTCCGGGTCGGTCTTGTGCACTGTCCTGTGCATTGCATTAATCCCCACTGATGAGTCTAATCCTCTGGGTCTCGGCTCCACCTCCAGAACACCTTGTCTCTCAGTCTGCGGAGTCTCATTGTCCGACTGAGTAAAAACCCACAGCGGCACTCAAAAAGGATCATACACAAACAATTTACAATCACTCACTTACTCACTCACACACACACACACACACACACACACACACACGGAATCCCTCTCATGCTGTTTCTTTTTGCCCCTCACTACACTCATGATCGGAGGAGGTTCTAAACAGTGATGTCAGAAGCTCCACCCACAGAAGTAGAGCAGCAGCCTAAAATCGACGGTCAACACTAACCCTTTTTGTCATGTCTCTCCTTGTTGTGCATCAGATCTTTTACATTTCTACAGATTCGGTGAGATTTTTTTAAATCTGTAATCTTGGACGAAGTGGGATTGTGATAGTTACCTAAGATCTCAATAGTCAAAAAGGAGAGAGCCTGTGTGAAACAAACACTTACACTAGAGCCTTTAGCGCCGGTGCCGTTTTCATCCTTCACCTGCAGGAAACACAGACACTCCAGCACGAGTCACAGAAACATTCATCCAGGACCAGAGTACTTTCCTTTTTCTCCCAAAATGAGAAACGTGTAGAGAAGGCCATGGATAGACAGACAGGTCAGGAGGAGAGGAAGACAGGAACAGTGTGTATTGGGGTAGCCTGGACCCTGTGGTGAACAGGTTGAACATAGAGCAATGATTCAGTCGTTATAATCCGGAACCGTGTGTCTGAGAAACAAGCAAGTTCAGTCGAGAACCTTGTAGAAACTATAACGTTTCTTATAGAAACTTCAACACCACTACTTGTAAAGAAGCGAAGTATCCGTCTGCGGAGCAGAGAAACATCACACACAAAACAGGAACTTTACTCAGATACCTGAAGCTCAGCAGAAGCTGCTCAACACCCAGTAAAACACCAAAAGGTTTTGAACAACGTGGAAAAAGAACCAGAGCTGAAAGAGCAACATGAACACGGAGCTAGAAAGTAAAGACAGATGATAACAGCTGCTACAGACCACTGCACTATAAATAACCCCTGCACACACACACACACACACACATACACACACACTTTTACATGTACACACACACACACACACACACACACACACACACACACACACACACACACACACAATCTCTCTCTCTCATTTGCTAGCCAAAATCAACATTTTACCAACTTAAACCTCGCTCAGTTGACACCAACAAAATTGAACACAAGGGGGCGTCATAACACATGTATTATGTAGAGAGAGAGAGTGTGTGTGTGTGTGTGTGTGTGTGCGTGTGTGAGCAGTGGCGGTTCTACACTAACAGGCCAAACTCTCTCTTGGGTGTGTGTCTATAACAATGTTTCACATATATATGGATGGATACTTTATTAACACTTTAAGCACTTTATTTATAGTGCTTTATTGATAAAACAGATACTGTATAAAGAAATATAAAGAGAATGCTGTTGCATAGCTTTATCTTTTGCTCGTTTTCCATATTTTCTCCTTTTTCTAAATTGTACAGCTTTGAGCACCCCACCCCACCCCAGCACCCGTCACAGACTGGTCACAGATTGAGAAACATAAAACGACGCCGTTTCTTTTACTTCTATCATATTTTCTTTGCTCCTTCAGTAAACACAAACAGGAGCGCAACAACTATTATAAATAAACATTATATTTGTATATACATATACACCTACAAATATTATACATATTACAAAGCCACGTAGCAGGCGCACAATGGTTTTTTCTCTCTGAACACTCGTTCAGCCCCCCACGTGAAGTGAAAAATTGCCGCCCTGGGCGGCTGTCTCGTTCGCCCATGCCTAAAACCGCCACTATGTGTGAGTGAGAGAGAGGGAGAGAGACCATTTTAGGGACGAATTATAAAAGAAACATAATGAGTCCTGAGCTGAACATCATGTGTGATTTAATCTGTTGAGAAAACGTGAGACGTACGTGAGCCAAAAACATTGAGCCGCTGAAGATGAGGACTGAACTAAACATTCCCTTCAGAACTCCAACTCATTCTCAGACACACAAAGATTTCATTGTTTAATTCAGTGAAGGCCGGAAACACTGATGCCAGAACCGTCCCAATCAACAGCCTAATGTGGCCAAACATGAACAGAAAATATTCTACATCCTTCATGCCGAGTTAAAGACCCATCAAGAACCGGACAAGTCCCCAAGCAGAGAAAGACTGTCCTCAGTCAGTGAAGCTGTCATATAATCTGCCAGTCATCGAGTCCTTAAGAAATGATGGAGACGGAGAGAATGAGACCCAGAGAGCACAGGAGAAAGAGTGTGAGAGACAGAGAGAGAGAGAGAGAGTGTGTGTGTGTGTGTGTGTGTGTGTGTATTGTAGTGAATGTAACTTGTAGCCTGATTAAGTAAGAAAACATGCCATTCTCCATAAAACCAGTTTATCTGGTCTGAACACACAAGCATTGCACCATACTTCTCACTCTTTCACTCAAACACACACACACACATGCAAACACACACACACAAACACACACACAAACACATTTCGATTTCCTCTAAATGAACATTAGTGTTTTAATAAATGTGATTTTGCCATAATTCCATGAAAGACTCGCAGACATTTTGTGGAGTGCCACAAACGCCAAGAACACAGCATCAATGTCATCGGAAGCAGCATTCCAGCTCACATGGCGTCTGGTCGGTCCGGATTCTTCACACACTAGCGTACAGAGCTTTATATAGAATCTGTGATTCTAGGTCGATGGGAAACATGTCGAGTTCTGTTCTGGAGAACATTAAAGTGGGACAATAAAACCCAGCGGAGCTCCACAGAACCATGAGCCCAACTCACCGTGCCTCAGTTCAGCCAGTACACTAATATCCACAGTCACGCTCATTACAGTCATACACCACACTTGTTACAGTCATACATCACAACTGCAGCCAATGGCGACAGATCTACGCCTTGGAGGCAGAGAAGAAAAAGCACAGATCTGACCATTGCCACGAAATAAAATTCTTCATGAAGCTACAATGTTACACAGTGGTATCTCACTTTACTAAATTGGGCCACCTTTTGCATTTAAAATCCGTCCCAACAATCCGTCCCAAGCAGCAGTAAATTCAGACAAATGTTTTACAATATGACATCTGACGTCTTGAATCTCGTCATAATAAGCAAAACCATAGCACGCAACCTCTCGCCGTTCTACGCGAGCAACAAGTGACGTCAGTTTGTACTATTCTACGTATGTTCGTACAATCTCTGACTGTGTTATTTATGTAATAGTGTTTGTTATAGCTTATTGACGTGCATGAAGAAAAAAAAACTTAGAATAAAAACTTGAAGAATAAATAAACTTGTGTGGCATCATACAAGCAGATCGACAGGTCGCTTTCGTCAACACAGTGAGAATCCTGGGCGCTTGAAGAGCAGATGCGGAAGCGTCAATTCGCCAAGCCCGGGAGAGTGACAAGATTAAGAGGACCACCCGCACAGTGGAAGTGAAGCAGGGACTACCCGCAGCAGCAAGCCTGAGGCCTGAGCGGGCTTAAGCAGTAAGAGAGCATTGGCTTCGTCAAGCCATTTGTCTACGTGCTACGAAAACAAAGTTTGTCTTGCCCCATTTGCCTGTGGTTCAGACATGAAAATGAACACAGGGTGTTGCAAAATGTGTGTGTTTGTGCAACTTCTTATTTAACAGCCACAGTTTCCCAGCTCTGTCATTTTAGTTAATATTTATCATGTTGTTAGTGAGCAAAATAGTTTTTTCTTCATGGAGCAGCCGGACTCCGACACGAGCACACATGTTTTTCACTCACTCCGGCTCTGCTACCTATTGCTGAAAGTTTTTGTCTTTTGTTTTTTCGAAGCTCAGCTGATTTTGCTTTAAAAAGATGATGCTTTTTAATTAGTCACTGAGTGTTTTTGGTAAAACAAATTTCCCCAAAGTAAGAACCTCACAGGGTACCGACCTGACCGCATGGGACACTCGGTGCTGGGTGCGTCCGAGACCTGGAACCGTTGTCCTTTGAGGACGTGGAAGATCGATTTATGGTTTGGTTTTTCACCGGACTGATACAGATTGGCGGAGGTATCACTCTGGTGTATTACAAGATTGGGAAAGGCCATGGGAGGTATTATTGGCTGCCCGGCCGAACACAGATTTTAACGTCTTCAAATGTAACCTGTAACCCCATGTCTGCAACTGTTTGTCCGAGATGCTCTGCCCTCGCTATGTTTTTGATTTCAAAAGATTACACGTGCCGAATTTTGTTACAATGTTGTACTCCAATGCTGTAATGACAATGAACTACTACTATTACTACTACTACTACTACTACTACTACTACTACTAGCAATATAAGCGTGACTATTGCGACAGGCTGCGAGACTGGAGATGCACACACAGTAACAAGAGCTTTACAAGCGTACTGAGTGTGAACTCAGCAAATCCCCGGTGTTTCTCGCTGGGTGCTGAGCACGTTGAGTCACGTGTATATGCTCCAGTTCAGATGGTGGCTGGCCTGGTTTAGAGGCGTGCTGCAGACGCAACAGGCAGAACAGAGCAGTGGGATGAAATTGAGACAGCGGTTTGTACAATTTCCTAGCATCGAAGTGAGACCGATTTTGGATCTGAGACAGCTGAACAAAGCACTGGCCCAGCTCTTGTTCAGAATGTCGATGCTGAAGCAGATCCTGGTGTTTGTACAGCCAGGATCACGTCCTCACAATAGGTCTGAAGGACTCCTATTTTCACATCCAGATTGCATCCAGACACAGAAGATTATTGGGAATTGCATTTGACGGGAAGCCTTCCAATTCAGTGTTACTGTTTGGTCTTGCGTTAGCTTTGCAGCTGAAACTGAGGGGTGTTTGAAGATTTGAAGATGAACTATTTGGAGGACTAGCTAATCATGGAATAGCAGCATTGCGCTGCGGAAGCAAAGAGATGATTTTGCACCTCACCTGGCACACTGGGAGATAATACTGAATGAGCAAGAGAGCAAGCTCACGCCAACACAGACAACTATCTAGTCTGCTGGTGAAAGTGTTTAAGAGGCTCCTGGGGTTGATGGTAGGTTGCAAGCTCTTCAAGGCAGGGAGCTGCTGCCTTGGGAGAACAGAAAGTTGTTGTCAAACAGGCGGTACTTGTGAGGGGAAAGTCGAACAAGGGACCAGGCATGCTGTTGAGGGACCGAGTAGTGCTTGTCATGGGAAACTCAGGAAGCTCAGGAGGGACCTGCTTTCACAGGCGAAGGGCTTGAGCTGTCATCCCCAATCAGAACTGGTTGCTAGTCTGGTGGCCACTCATGCTTGCAAATGTCGGGTGTTTAGCCAACTGGTGTAAAGCGGCAGATGATAGCCCACAGTCTTGTTATGCACCTGTGATTCTATTTTAACGATGCAGAAAGGTGTGGCAAGGATGAGTGACAGGTACAAGGCACAGTGAGTGCTCGAGTGACGTGAGTGCCAGGTGATTTTCTCAAACCGCTGTGTGTGTTATTTCTGGTGTTCTGTTCTTGCATTGTTTGCTTGTGTGAGACCTCTGTTCTTGCGTGGACGTTCTTTCTTGCAGAGGGCATTGTCCAGTTCCTCAAACGTAATGTCAAGAGACCAACTCCAAACTGTAATACATGCTTGCACTCACACTGCGATTTTGCAATCGCGCTTCAATACGCTTACGTTGCGGTGTATTAAGTAATACTGGTAGTTGCCGGTAGATGGTTTTCATGATACTTTGTCAATCAATCGCTTTTGTTGCACAAAAATGTGCTGCTCGTGTGAGAAGGCTCGCGCATTTTCCCGCTTTGGAGCGCCTGAAACGTGACGTTAAGCTCTCTGATCCGCGCTAGAGCACACTAGTGCTAACACTACAAGCAATTCGCGATCCGCGCCTCAGTCCAGCGATCCGCGCCAGATTAAACAACTTCCAAACGAAGTGGCTAATCATACCGTGCCCGGGCACAGTTTGGGACCACTCACACTATCAAACGAACTGTGCTTTTGGTGTCCGGGCACAGATCTGAGTACCTAATGTGAGTGAGCCCTAAATTAGCTGCCACAAGAAAGACAAAAGTAAAGGCGGTGAGAGAGAGACTCTCTCAGAGAGGGAGAGACAAAGAGAAAGAGTTGTTCAAGCTCAAGCTCAATTTATATAGCGCTTCTCTCAATCACAGAACAACTCAAAGCCGCTGTGCAACATTAGAGACAGACAGAGAGGAGGAGAAGTAAAGAAAGAAAGATAGAATGTAAGAGAGAGAGAGAGAGAGAGAGAGAGAGAGAGAGAGAGAGAGAGAGAGAGAGAGAGAGAGAGCACAACAGTATTCCCAAATGTATTATTTAAATTTTCAAAACCTGGTGTGTGGCACAGCTCAGCCAAACTACTGCTATTACTACTAAAATTGGGAAACACATATTTTCCCAATATTTGCTGGTTATTCATTAGCCTTTGTAAACACACAAACACACACACACACACACGCACACGCACAGAACACTGATGACGAGGTCAACAGCAAACACACTGTGATACACACAGTGCACTTTGATACAGTTAAAACTGGGAAAGGCGCCTTACAAATGCTCTGAACTTGAACTTGAACTTGAACACACAGGCGCATGCAGTATTGCATTGGCCTGGATTCGCCACAGGATTCGCCAGTGTAACAAGGCAGAGAATAGGAAGCTTGAGCACTTTTAATTGACAATATTTTCCTGTCCGTGCAAACCCCTGGGAGATCGTTACAAATAAGAAATCATTACATGCTTGTCTTTATGTTTTTCCCACCTCCTGCCAGCACGCACACATAGTGATGCACCCACAAATTCCCTTAAAGGTACATCATATAGTTCTGGTCATTACACGCTAGAGCTGCACGATTAATTGTTAAAAGATCGCGATTTCAAATTTTACCCCTTCATGATCTTAATTCAGCATTTATACAATTCTGCCAAACTCTCTGATCTACAACAAGCGGTTTCCGTCAGACCGCTTGTTTGCTCGCTCGCGCATCAAGTGAAACTCGAGATTATTTAAATGCCGTATTCTAAAGGAAATATAATCTTGCATTACTCCTGTTGTATTTTACTTCACGGCTCTGGTGGGCGTGATGACGCCGGCCGCACGTGACGGCCACATGCGGTTTCGCGCAGCTAATAACCTGCACTAAAGACAGTGGCTGTGAGTCGAGCAGCAGTCGAGAAAATAAACAAGGAGAATAAGTGAGGAAACAAAACAGTAAAGTAAGTGTCCTATCAACTTCTACATTTAACTACTTGAAAAAAGATTTTATTCTGAAGTGTGTGTGTGTGTGTGTGTGTGTGTGTGTGTGTGTTTATTGCGGTTTCTTGTGGCGAAGATGACACTGAGCAAACCATATACAGCAAACATATACAGTTGAGCACAAAATGATTAGCCCCTGTACAAAATAATCATTGTTTGAAAAGTATTTCAAAAGTGCTTTTAAACAGAGCTAATCATTTTGTCCTCAACTGTACATAATACTGTACCTAGGATTGTTTATTTTTAAGTTTAGTGGTGATTTTTTTTCTATAAAACATTACATTTTTCATTCCATGTATTTAAATTTAAAGTATTATAAGTAATATGTGTTATTATATTGCTGTTCGACAACCTGATTTTCAGGGTTGAATATTTAAAATAATAAAATATAATCCAGAAAGAATCGTGAAAAGAATAGTGATCTTTATTCTAGGCAAAAAAACTGTGATTCTCATTTTATCCAGAATCAAAGCAGATCTAGCGCACGCTCAGACTTTTAACAGATGTTTTGAGCTGCATTGAAATATACCTTTTGCATCTCGACCGAGCATCACTGGCGCAATGCATCTACGCGAGCTGACCATGTCGCACTCCCATTCGCACACTTCCTCCCCTGTAGAAGGACAACAGGGTATATCTGCTCCTTAATGAAGACAGTTTAAATCCGGTGTTCTCGTTCTTGCCAATCAGGACTGAGCCAGAAAGCGGAAGGCCACGCCCACTATTCATAAGTGCTATACTTTGTTAAGTTTGACTGACCACAGCATGCAATTATGTTCATCCATCCATCATGTATGTAAAGATAACTGACCTCACATGGTTCCCGGGGTGTTCCTCTGGCATTCCTCAGCCAACAGCGGCTCAGCTCGCTCAGCTCCACAATGGGCTGCACCTTCAGTCGCACCGTCTCTCCAGACTGTCTGATCATCTCCACTATCTCATCCCTGTTCTTGCTCTCCACATTTACTCCATTGATTTCCACCAGGCGGTCACCAGGCACCAGTCCCAGAGTCAGGTCCTTGTTCCCGGCACCAGGCTCGGCAAAGTGAACCACATTTCTGTAAGGGGAGCCGTCAGGCCGGTGGTCCACCATAGTGGTACGACGAAGAGAGAAGCCAAAGTCGCCGGTGTTCCGTCTCTGGATATCCAACTCCCTGGGAGCAGGAATGTGTGGAGGAACCACGGCAGGTAAACACAGTGGAACTGAGAATGTTTTGTCCACCAGCTCTAGGATCTGAACCTTTTCTTCAGGAGCACTGCTTTGCTGGAAAGTGAAGGGTTTAACTTCAGGATCAAATGAACTCGACCCCACCAGGCTCTCTTCAGGGGTCTTTTGTGAGAAGGAAAACTGTTCTGTGATTGGCTCTCTCTGGGGTTTCTGCTGGCTCAGGGACTCAAACTTGGCAGCTCGTTCCTTGACAGAACGGCGACTCTCCTGAATCTCGGAGATGTCATCGCTCCGGCTTGTGAACGTCATGGTTTCGAGAGCACTGAGCTTCTCATTGTCCAGGGTTGTCAGACTCAGCTCCGTGCTCCTCAACACTTTGATGGGAATGGGGTTGGAGATCTCCAGTTTTCCTCTGAGCTCGCGCTTAGAGCTGTTGCGATGAAGATGGAAGAAACCCCTTCTAACGCTCATTTCCTCCAGACTTTTCAGTTCGGCCTGGGACATTCGTTCTTTTTTCTCCTTCTTCTCCTTTTTCTCTTTCTTTGTACCATCCTTCTCTTTGTCCTTCTTGATTAGGTGAAACATGTTTGATTCAGAATGGAGTCTGGCGTCTTCACCCAGGAAAGATTAGAATTTGGCTTCAGTCATGTCAAGCTTCACATCCACAGTCCCAGGTAAAGCTGACCTTGAACCACAACCAAAAAAAATGTGTTATGATGAATAAAATATCATAAGAGCTGAAAGTTATAAGACATAACATTAGAGGTAAAACTGTGATGAAAAAATGACAGAAGCCAAACACCCCGTCACGTGACACGGCGCCCTCTGATTGGTTTGTTCCACCTTTCGGACAGGTATAAGGCTCGAGAAAAACTTATATCGCTGTAATTCTCTCTGAAAGATTTGTTTGTTCCCGGCTTGCCCACAAGAAGATGAAAACCAATACAGGTTGATCATGTTAAGTCGATCTGAACGTGAAATCACCTGAATAACCGAGCACAACGATGAGAAGCCACTTCCGGAAATCCCGCTGCCTAGTCCTGCTCACCGTCGGCTGAATTTATTCAGTATTTTAATCGCCGTCATTCACACGAAATCTACAGCGCAGTCGCAACGTACAGAGCAACGTTGCACCGGCACAAGCGAACACGGAAAGTCATTCGCGCACAGAATTCTCTAAGGAACAAGTTTACGCGGTGCTGGTCCGCTCGCATCAGAACTCCACCGGTTCCGCCGAATGTTCCGGTTTTCGTAATGCCTTCTAAGCCTGATAATCCCACGTCAGCGCAGAAACCGTCTGTTCGACATGCAAGATAAGTAAAGTGCTCTCGACGAAGATGCACGACAGTAGAAAGAAGTTCCCGACGTATGGCGCGCGCTGCACTGTCGCACTGGCTTGAACGTTCAAGCGCCTGACAGTAATCGGGCGCGCGCACGCGCCTTGCTTCGCTCTGATCCTGGTTGAAAGTCTTAAAGTTAAAATATTCTTGGTTCTTACAAAAAAGGCTCTTACATCTGCAGCCTTCTGCAACATCTTCTCGAATGGAAGAGATGAAGCTCGTGTAAATTTAATTCAAGTAGACACTGAATAATACGTAGTTACCGTGATATATAAAGTAATATAATATAAAACAAATGAGCAGATTTCCAAACTCAAATCACTTTTTTATCACATCATCACAGCGATTGAGCTATGGTGAGAGAAAAGCTTGGGTGCAGAAAAGCCTGGTGTTGTTTGCGTACGAGACAGTATACAGCCAGACAAAATACTCGCCACAGTATTGGCGAGAGCGCAGAACATTTAGGGACTCATTCCAAATGTCCTGATGCCCCTGAGGAAGAAGAGGCGCTGTTGTGCCTTTTTCAGCACTACATCTGTGTGTATACTGTACAGTACATGTAGAAGAGCACACCGAGGAACTTGAAGCTACTGACCCGTTCCACAGACGTCCTTGGTGATGATGACTTAAATGATACATGTTATGATATTTGTCTAATATGCAATTATCTTAATTCAATTAATTAGCATGGATATTTAAAACCTAGATTAATGCCACAAAATTTCCCCATAACAGCTCGGTGGGTGATTTCTGTGGGCACTGCGACCTCTGCTGGGGATTTGTATCAAATTGTATCAAAATCATACATTTTTTTTCAATGTTAATCCATTATTATTTTTTTTTTGCTTTCTTTATGAACACATTTTAAAAAGTAGAACCATACACAAAATGTACGTTAAATAATTGTACTAGCATATCTTTTACTTTTATTTTTACACTAAAAATATAACATTAAGTCACTAAACAATAAAATTTCTTCGCGCTCGCACATCTGTTCCACTAGGCGCCACGATGGTGCTTCTCTATAATTTCCTTCTTTAACTCATTGATTATTTTATTTGAAAACCGCTCTCGCGTTTATTTCTACACATTTTCACATTGCATTCATTCTGCTTTCCTCCTCGTTTCTCTTCACTGCATGGGATCGAGGGAGTTCGGTAATCGCTCATATGGGTTTATTTTTGGGGCAAAACGATCATTGAAAGTCACGAATCGCAGTACAGTGCCATTGTCCCCAATCCCTGGTCCACGGACCAGCACCGGTCAATGAATTAAATGTTACTGGGTCGCCCATGTGAATCAGATTAGTGCCAAACATACCAAACGCAAACAAATGTATTTTAGCGTTAAAGGCTGCCTTTTCGTTCCAAATCGGACTTATCCCCCTGCACACGCTCTTGTAGCAGACAATTCTTATTATTATACAAACCATAATGGCAAAACTAGGCATGTCATTTGTCTGTCGAAAGTAAGTCAAACATTTGAAGAATCTTGTTAATTTTTTTTTTTTTTTCAAAGTTAAGTGCAATGAAATTGCGGTTACTTTCTCTAAATCAAGTATATAAGCAAACTTATCACGGTCCTAGATATTTTAAATGCTTTAATATGAACCAGTAAAAGAGTGAAGTGGATCAGCGCATTACATTTCTGGACCATCGAGCGCCGTACTAACATGATTAAAAGCACAACAAAAAAACATGATTAGAAGCGCTCTTTTTCGGACGCCCGGCTATTCAGCAGGCTTTCCAATGTTTCTTGTTAATTTTTCTAATGTTTCTTGTGATGCTAAAGAACTGAAGAAGAGATGGTTCAGATATGAAAAGTGATTTAATGATTTAAATAGAAATACATGCTATTTAAAAGTTAGTTTTTTTTCTGATTGCTTAAACCCAAACTGTGATTCTTGTAGCACAATTTCTAAAACTATTCATGCTTATAGCAAAACCACTCACCGAGCTTGTCCCTTGTCCCAGGTGTTGTGTGTTACTCGTTAGTCTATGTATTTCCCAGTCTCTGTTTCAGTGCCAGTTTTGTAATAATTGAACCTTTATTAGTCCCTCATGGGGAAATTTTTTCTCTGCATTTAACCCATCTGATCAGACACAAACTCGGAGCAGTGGGCAGCCACGGTGCGGCGCCCGGGGGGCATGTGGGGGTTCAGTGTCTTGCCCATGGACACTTAGTTGTAGAACTAGTCGTAGGGGGGATTCGAACCGGCAACCTTTTGGACACCAGTCCAAGTCCCCTACCACTGGACCACAACTCCCCCAACTTTGTCAGTTGATGTTCCTTTCACTCTCGCCTTGTCTAGTTCTTGTTCATGTGTTTGGATTATCTTGTGTACCGACTTTTGCCTGCCCACACTACGATTAAACCTCATTCTGAACATTTGACCCCTTGTGCTCCTGGCTGTGCACGTGAGTCCATCCTGCCATGTTCCGTGACAGTCGATATATGACATAGAGTTTGCAAAACTAAAAGCACAAACACTGCTTTGCAATTTTGTAACACACACTTTTCAAAACTGAAGGCACAATTCACTGCACAACACTCTTTTTGCAGAACTTTAAACACAACTCACTGCTTACACTCAATTACCAAATTTCCAACACACTCCTAGCAAAATTATACACATGTATTGCTATCAACGCTATTTGGTCAACTTTCTGGCACACTTTCACATGTGAAAACTGTTTTAGTTTATTAGTTTGCTTTCCAATCAGCCTAAGCACTATACATAAACCACAGGTAAGCTGTCTATGTGAAGTACAATGGTAGCAGTAATAGTGAGAAAAGTAAGAATCAGAGGAGGCCAACGGAGAGGACGTGGAGGTGAAGTGAAGTGAGAGGGTTAGAGGAAGATAGAGGAAGAGGACAAGAGGAGCAAAAAAGCAGAGGAGGGGAAAAAGGAAGGGTAAGAAATAGAATATCTGATGACATCAGCGCTATAGGACCATGTCATCAACCATGGAATGACCCTCAGGGAAGCTGGCCAACAGGTTCAGCCTAATTTGAGTTGCTACACTGTGGCAAGCATCACTTGGATATTTCGAAATTATCTACTTTTTGTAGAAGAGGCCAATTACAACCTTAGTAAAACCAGGAGACGTGGCAGGAACATTATTGGACACTGTGGCATGATCAGGGTGTCCCAGGGCAACGTGGTGGTAACATAACAATGTGTGCAGCTATACGGCAAAAAGGTGTTGTTCACCTTCATGCAACCATAGGCCCAGACAACACTGACACCTTACATGACATACTCACTGTTCAGAAACCAGAACTTACCCGACATGTCATCATGTGGGACAATGTAAGCTTCTATAGGGCTGCTTTGGTCCACAACTGGTTTAGACCACCCATCCTCCATGACACTCAACCTTCCTCCGTACTCTCCACTCCTCCAATCCCATCGAGGAGTTCTTCTCTCCCTGGTGCTAGAAAATGTACGACTGTCATCCTCATCAACAGGTAGCCCTTTCACGGGCAATGGAGGAGGCATGTGGAGATATTGACCAGGCATCATGTCAGGCCGGGATACGGCATTCAAGGAGATATTTTTCCCAGTGACTTAGATTGAAGAATATCGCATGCAATGTGGACGAAATTTTGTGAAAGATGACATAATGTAGGCTGATTGTCTTTTTTTTCCTTATTTTCGTGAAATTACTATGTTGTGTTCTTTCTCTTGGTTTTGATTAGTGTGAATAATCAAGTATTGTGAACACCAATACTTGAAGTTTGGATCCTTGTATGTTTAGATGACACTTAGGAGAAGTTGGCTTGTGTGTACTGATTGACACAAAAACACCCTTTTTACAAAGGTGTGAAGAGTTAATCTAGGTGTGATCTCTTTTGCAAAAGAACTACAATGTTTTGATAATTGGGTGAAATTGTTATTTGTGTGTAGGGTTTTGCAAAAATAGCCAATAGTTACAAAAAAAAGTGCCTAGGCAATCAGAAAAAAACTGTACATACTAAATTATATACAAAAAATTGAAAAGCGCGTTAATGAACCAAGGCACCACTGTATTTCTTCTATATTCCAAAATGTGTATTTTTGTTCTCGAGTCCGGTACCGGACCTGGCCCCTTTTGTCAAATGTAAGAACCCAGTGTGGCCTGCGAATCAAAAAGTTGCCCACCCCTGGATTAGACAGTCGTGTTTATTGATTTAAACTGAATCAACAAAAAAGTAAAAAACAAAACATTTTAGCAGCTTTTCTTTGATGTACAGTATTTAGTTTCTTCTTTCGCTCATCTGACGTAACGAACCTCCAGAAGGAATGTCAGGTACTGTAGAGAATGAGTAAAAGCACAAAGCCACAGACACCACCGTCCTCGAACTTAACAGAGGCTTTAGATTCGCACAATTCCCATTTAAACAGAACTGTTTAATAAAGGGAAAATAAAACGGGTTATAGAGGTAATTAGGTTCATGTTTAATGGTGAAACTCTTGAGTGAGTGTTCGTGTTCTACACGCGTGTCCTTTTCAGGCCTGGAGCGATCGCGACACTTCAGTCCGTCTGTTAAACAGACAGACAAACAGATACAGTCAAATAAAAACAAACAAACAAACAAACAAACAAATAAACCAAACCGACAGACAGACAAGCAAAAACAAAAACAGACAGACAGACAAACAAACAAACACTTCGCATCGGCGCGGCGAATCTACGCTTTTAATCTCCCGGCGTGCACCGTTCGTTGTTATCGATCTCCGCAGTGATGTCGAACGGTATCGACACCCTCACGTCGTCCTGTTTACGGAAAAACGTTTTATTTCTTTGTTTGCTTGTTTTTGTTTTTTTTTTTTTTTTTAAAGATAAACGACGTTAAATCCTGGGGTTGTTCTCGCGACAACAGCTAGCCATCCATCAACTTTACTCCCGCTTTCGGAGTGTCCTAACGGTCCGTCAACCCGGAGAAGAAGGCGGGATTTCCGCGAAAATCGCTTTAGCTAGGCTTCCCGGTAATGACCCGCAGCGTC
Organism: Paedocypris carbunculus; assembly: GCA_028128575.1. Lineage (NCBI taxonomy): Eukaryota > Metazoa > Chordata > Actinopteri > Cypriniformes > Paedocypris > Paedocypris carbunculus. The sequence goes on along the minus strand of SOMO01000018.1, from coordinate 150,305 downwards.
GCATCGAACTCACCGCGACACTAGCGTTATTACAGCAGCGACTTAACGACGCCCAGTTCGCAGGCCGCCACACCCCTCCGCGCGCAGTGGTTCGGTCCGCGGGTGGCGGAAGTCTCGCTCTGCCATGTTGAGCTTTGTTTCTGAGAGAGAGTCGCGATGATGGAGCAGAGCTGGAGCTCCTTCTTGTTCCAGGTTAGAAACTTTCTTTCATTTTCTTTCACACACCCGCTCGTTCACGCAGACTTTTGCTCCGTACTTTGCCCGTCTGGCGGCCGCTGGAGCCGCTTCGCGATGCTTTCTCCGCAGAGTTATTTGAAACGGGGCAGTTGGAGCACAACAATAGTAGCTGAGTCCCGGCGCCCAGCTGCGCTCCGTCCGCGCGGTTCCGTTCACAGACGCCTATATGCCCCTGTTCTTCGGATGCGCGCGCTTAATGGCTTCGCCCGTTGCTACATTTGTTTTTTTCCCCTCAGCAGTCGCTTGGTCCGTGGTTTTTGAAAGACTCTGTCCCGCTGAAAATCTTGCTCGTCCCGCGTATCCCGTTATACCGTCGTACCGTCACTGATGCGTTCTCACCGCGCCGCACCGAGCGGACGTTCTAAAAAGTTTCGGCCGGGTTAGTTTGGGGGTACGGTTCCAGTCCCGGATCTAATTGGGTCCAGTTTTTCCTTCAGTTCTGGTAGTAGCCCATAACCTCACTGCAAGTTAAGTTCAAACCGTTTATATTTGTTTTATTTACTCATTGTCCATTTAAGTGGATTTTCAATCATGTTTTGTCATGATTGTAAAGAAATGCAGGTTTGCCTTCCCGCGGCGCCGTCTGTAGGTCGCGATGTTCGCAACAGCAAAGAAAGTGAGTTTGATTTGATCACACACGATTCCCAGTCCAAATGGCGGGTCGCGACCTCGGTGTCCGCGACGTCACGCCTTAGGGTAACCTTTTCTGAACCCGCGGATTTCGCCGTAACCGAACTCTTGAGAGAAAACCACAACCGTCACCACAGTTTAATTGGGATTGTCCTGGTTGATTTACAGTCGTGTTTCTTCAGAACGGAACTGCAGCATTTGTGTTCGACCCAGTGTTCGTCTAAAGTGAAGAAACCGATTTAACCGTTGTTCATCACCGATTCATTATTAGAATTTATCAACGGGTCTGCTCGCTTCACGTTCTTGTAGCTGACTCTTTTACTTTTTGAAGTTGAGAGAGTGTGTGCGTGCATGTGTGAGAGAGATAGAGTGTGTGTGTGTGTGTGTATGTAACTGTGAGTAAGAGTGTGTGTGTGTGTGTGTGAGTGAGGGAGAGACAGTAAGTGTGGGTCTGTGAAAGAGAGCTTGTGTGTGCGTGAGTGAGAGTGTATGTAACTGTGAGTAAGAGTGTGTGTGAGGGCAGTTCTCCGGACTGTAACGGCTGCTTGTGTGTGTCAGGAGCTGATCGCCATCCCACAAACGCGCCGTTTCTTTTGTGCCCGTTTTCTTCTCTCCGTCTCCTTTCAAATTCAAATTGCAGAAAGCTTTACTCCGTGTGTTGCAGCGCCGGCCCGCCGCCGACCTCCATTGTGAGGCTTCTCGGCTCCTCATTCTCTGGGTGAACTGGTTTACTGTGTTATTTACGTTACACTGACCTCGGCCATCACAGCGCATTTGAATCAAACGTGTCAGAGCGGCGTGAAGACGCAGCAGGGCCGCAGCCGCGCGCGCAGGTCTAGACGCCTTGGAGATGCCATAGGAAGTGCACGGGCAGGTGTGTGTGTGTGTGTGTGTGTGTCTGCCTGCGCTGCTTCTCTCTATGAATGGGGGAACCAGATCGGAGGAGACCCCCGCACAAAGACTCCCTGCTGCTCCGCCGGGGCATCCTCGCCCGGCACAATAGAGCAGATGAAACAAGGAGCAGGAGACGCTCTGGTTCTGCGGCTCGGCCATGCGGAGATGGATGGCTGGCGCTGAATGGCCAGGGTCAGGGATTTAACCTCAGCTTCTCTGAGGTTGCGTGAGAGCGTCTTAATTGTGCCGTCCTCTTGTCTTCTCTTCTGACGGAGGCACGGCTGCATCCTTGTTCTGCTCTGGACGCGTCCTGATAACATCAGTGTCCTGCTACAGCGTCTAAACTTACACTGGATCATCATCAGTACACGTGTCAATGTTCTGAGAGACGGTTGTTAGAATCGGCGTCACACAGACGCAGCTCCAGAAGAGTGTGTGATGTGGCAATTGTGGGTGTGAGTGATGCGGAGAGTGAGAGAATGTGTGTGAGAGTGTGCACCGTCTCTGCACTGCGGTGATTTCACTCATCTGAAGTTCTCACGAATCTTGAAACTGGAGACTGTTGGTCCGGTATGACTGTGTGTGTGTGTGTGTGTGTGTGTGTGTGTGTGTGTGTGTGTGTGTGACCTCTGACCTTTTCCTGACTCGTCTTCAGCACCATGTACTTGTCTCTCTCATTAGTCCAGCGTTCCGTGGGGACTGTGTCTGTTTTAGATGCTCCACTGAACATTGATAATGGCCGAGCCAAACGTCAGAGGAAGCAGAAAAAAATATGAAAATATAGATTGAACAGAATATAAATGCAGGAATTTCTCGGACTGGAGTCCCCATGCGTCCAGACAGTCCGAAGGATGCTTGTACGTTAGGGCTGCTTTATTTTGAGGAAAAACCTAATTGCGATTTTTCTTAAAAATATTGCAATGTGATTTTCGGTTTTTGCATAAAAGTGCATAAAACAAAAATTATGAATAAAATTAATTGTTACTTTTACAGCACAGAAGTTTAAATAAACTGCAAACAAAGTGATTGAGGTAATGAGATTGTTTGATGCTTCGTGATTAATAAATACAGTACCTTAACCTTAATACCAAAGAATATGAATGGAAAATAACCACTTAGTCATTTGTTTTTTGATTTAACATGAAACGGAAGTCTATCTGAAACAGAAAAATAGAAAATTATCTCTTATTTGAAATTAAATCAGACAATGTTTTCACTGGCAGCAAATGAAAAAGTGTATATTTCTAAATAAAACATTAAAATACAATTTTCTTACTGTGAATTAGAAAACAAAATAAATCTAGTGCAATTTACTGGTACTTAGTAAACATAGAACTTGCATTGCACACATTTGGCACCAAAACAAATGCTCTGATGGCATGTAATAAAAAGGCAAAATGGAAAATACACTACTTGAAACATTATAAAAGATGAAACCCAACCACACATAAAACATTCGTATGATATTACTATTATTATTACTAATATTAGGGCGATTTTTAAGATGCTGGTATAAATTTGTTGTGGTTCCTCTAGATCTGGCCACGGCGACACATTTTACACTTCTCGAAATTAAAAAAGCTTCAAATAGCCGAAGTACCACCGCTCTTTTTGACCAAGTCCTCTTCCGCAACCGTCACCCAAGTGCTTTCTGTCATTGCTGCGTGCACCGTTGGCTATTCTATATATTGAGTCGTGTGTTCGCAGTCGCGTGGCAGAAAGCAGTCGCTGCGTAAAACCTTGTTTTGTCATTTCTGGTTAGTCAGCAAGCCAGGAACAGGAGATTTGACCATTTTGATTGGCTAACAGGCGTGTCATTCAAAAGGAAGAGACGGGGTAAAAAACTGCATCCTCATGAGGTTTGGTAATCGCGGGGGTTAAAACCACGAGATTGTACGTAGGGCTGGCCGATTTGACCTAAAATAAAAAACATAATTTCACATTGTTTTGTACATATGCTCAAATTTACTAGTGAGAAAGTTTGAAAATAAAGGGTGCATTACTTGATTTTAAAATAGTTGAAGGAACCACACACACATCTTCTGTATGAGTATTTATTGAGCATCAACAACTAAAATCAAAGCACATATTGCCTAAATTGAACAATCACTGTTCTTTTAAGAAAAGTAAAAATAAATAAATTATTCTCAATATTTTCTTATTAAAAGTAGAGAATGAGTAGTTCTCTTCTATATGAAACAACTCTTGTAGATCCTCTGCATTTCTTGCATCTTCTGTAAACAAGTATTTAATGTATCATTGTAAACAACAGATTGTTGAAATGAAAATAGAACTGTTAAACACTAGGGGTGCGACGAGATCTCGTGGCACGATGCTTCTCGCGAGATGCGATTGGATCTCGTGATATCGCGAGAATTTGCCGCCATTTTTTTTTCACATGTGGAATCAAACATTTTTAAAGGATTCGTGCACGAGCGTCACGATGTTCGCGCCGGCATGCGCGGATCCTTGCGCTCGCGTTTCAATATACTGTGGCTCAAAAAACCGCAAACTGAGTAACTCCTCCCGCCGAGTGAGCGCGGATCTCCGCCATTGCCCCGCCCCCGCGACAGGTCAGACTCACACTACTAGATAGTTTGTGAATGAACTTTAATAAAGTGTGTTTGTAAAATAAACCGATTATTTCAAACAGTCATTAGTTGCACATTTGAGTTTAACCTATTGTGTCTAATACAAGTGTATTGCATTACTATCCAAACGATTCACTCTGCAGTAGAGCAGAAATATGAGAGTAAACCAGCTGATTACTGCTGTAAAACTCATTCAGATGATGTGAGTCTCACCAGCGACATCGTGAAGGGAAAGAACGTCACGTCCTGAACAAGACCCGTTGTTTTAGTCAATAATTAATTGGACACTTTCAGTAAAAATGTTTTTTATTCTACATGTTATGTTATGCATTGCATAATATGCTGCATTGCAACATGTAATACAAAATGTGGGGTTTTTCGAGCTAAAATGAACACAGTGAATTTAATCATAATAAAGTACATTGATGTTGAGTTGAACTTGATGCCAAAATGATTCTACCATTCTTTGCAAGTTACTGGAAGACTTGTATTTGTCTATAAATAGTGTGTTTAACGTCTGCGCTTAATATGTTTTTTATACTATTGACAGTTAAACATTTTTTGTGAAATTACTTGACTGGCAATTTATGGCATCATATTTTGTATGATCAATATTATGTTGGTTATTTGGTTATCCCTGCATGCAATTGATGAAAATAGAAAGTGAAATGCATCAACAGTTTTGAACATTTTAGTTAAGTAAAATACAGATAAAATCTTGCTCTCCTTATATTATTTGTCAAAGATTTATTTTTATTTAAAAAAAATCTAAATCTCGTCTCGATCTTGTGAGCCTAGTGTCTCGTCTCGTCTCGTGGGAAAAGTGTCTCGTCCCACCCCTATTAAACACTGATCTTAGTGATCATATCATGTCACTCTATGAACATTAATTTAAGCATGTTATCCTGAAACGGTTAATATACGTAAGACGCACCCGCCCTCCTCTTCCTCATGCCACCGCTGCGTGCGTCACTGTTATTCAGATTATTTGTCAATAATTTTTTTAATATGAAATGGCTTTGAATCTCCAGAGTTTTGAACGCTGATAACTAATTTTTTCTAATGAAAATCATAAAGCTTGTATTACAGTACCAGCATGTAATTTGCCCATTTAACTGAAGCTTGTTGTGATGTTCCGTACAGAGTTACTTTTACTGAAGTGATCTGAATGTTCTTAACATAAATCTGTGTGTGTCCAGCAGGCGAACGAGGCCTTGCATCACCCGCATCAGGTGGCTCCCAACAGTCTGCTGCCGCTGCTGAATGCCGAGCCGCCCGACCAGAAGCCTGTCATGCCCATCCCACTGGACCACAAGCCGCCGCTCAGCGCCGCTGAGCTCCTCAAGGACAACGTGGTCAGCGGTGGCGGGAATCTCGGCGGTCAGATGCCCATGATCAAAAAAGAGCACAAGAGCAAGACGCCCTTCATCTGCGGCTACTGCAACAAGGCCTTCCGCGACAGCTACCACCTCCGCCGCCACGAGTCCTGCCACACTGGCATCAAGATGGTGTCCAGACCCAAGAAAACCGCACAGGCCGCACCCTCCATGGTCCCGCTCATCTCCACCATGTCTCGCGAGACCACCGGCGACCCCGCCTACATCTCCACCATTGCTGGCATCCTGTCCACGGCCACCACCTCCACATCCTCTGCCTCCACCGTCATGTCCCCAACCTCTATGTCAGGCATGAGTCAGCACGGAGCCCCCAAAAAGCCACCCAAACCCGTGAAGAAGAACCACGGCTGCGAGATGTGTGGCAAGGCCTTCAGGGACGTGTACCACCTGAACCGCCACAAGCTGTCGCACTCGGACGAGAAACCGTTTGAGTGTCCCATATGCCAGCAGCGCTTTAAGAGGAAGGATCGCATGACATACCACGTGCGCTCACATGACGGCGGCGTGCACAAGCCCTACGTCTGCTCCGTGTGCGGCAAGGGCTTCTCCAGGTACCATGCTAAACCCAACTCGCGAGCAACACAACCAGCCTCTACGATATGTTAGCGTGTGTGTCTCACCCGAGATGAGTTTTAGAGCTTGTATCTGCTGAATCATTAAAGCACCGTGGCGGCTGTCAGGCTTCACACTTCTGATACGCGACGTGGCAGGTTCCTCTCAGCTTTAACTGAATCATTTCTGAGGAACGAGAGCAGATCATTGGCGTATGAGTTCAAGTGTAAGGCGCTTTCTCAGTTGAATGAGATCTTGCAAGTTTCTTAACATTACTGTCGTTCATTGCAATGAGGTTGTGGCGTTGTGAGTGGGAATCAGGAAGCTGTTTGGGGTTGTGATCGGGAATAAAGGAATACACCAGGAAGCTGTTTCCGGGCCGCAAGAATGGCAGTACCACAGTAGTGTAGTAGAGCATCTGTCGTTGCAGCACGAGACTGTTCGCCACTAGTTTCTCTGTTAAGTAAATCCCATTATTGTGGCTAGAGAACCTGCTCTTTACTGTCGAGAGGTTTACCGCGAGGCAGCCGCAACGCGTCGGAAGTGTGTTTCAGTCGTGACGTGGAGACGTGAACCCACCATCTGCCACTCTGATGATGTCATCGTCTTTCTATTGGTTGATGCTGGTTGATTTATAGCTGTTGTGACTGGCTGCTTTGTGAGGCCGGCGTGGCAGGGGTCCGGGGTGGGGGGCTCTCAGACGCCATCACAGGGCAGTCTCTGAATTAATCCGAGGATTATTAATCACTCGTCTCTGAGTTGAGCCCGACCTGACCCTGTTCCGCTGTTTGTATCTTCGTCTCGGTTGCCTTGTTAACAGGGATACACACACACACACACACATCACATTAACAAAAGTTGAAAGTCATGTGATGCGCATATTGTCGTTTTCAGGCCGGACCACCTCAGCTGCCACGTCAAGCACGTCCACTCCTCAGAAAGGCCGTTTAAATGCCAAGTGGCCGTAAGACCCTTACACCAGCTGCGTGAACCCTTACCTGACCGCCACTCACGCTGTCTTTACTGTCCAGGCCTGCACGTCAGCCTTCGCCACCAAAGACCGACTCCGATCACACATGATTCGTCATGAAGGCAAAGTCACGTGCAATGTGTGCGGGAAGATGCTCAGCGCCGCCTACATCACCAGCCACCTGAAGACACATGGCCAGAACAACTTCAACAGCGCCTGCAACAAAGGTCTGCCCTCCACCACTTCTAATCACTTGTCCACTTCCCATGCTAACCGTCCATCTATTTCCTGTGCTAACTGCTTGTCCGCTACCAATGATAACCGCTCATAGTTTCTCAGCTTAACTTGTATTTTTCAAGTTCAAGTTCTGAGCATTTGTAAGGTGCTTTTGACAGTTTTAGCTGTCTCAAAACGCACAGACCTGTTGGTTTGCTTTTGTGCTTTTCATCATAGAATGTTTCTTTTCTTGTGTGTGAATGTGCTGGCCACAGCGCCGGTGAGAATTCAATACTGACGATCTTCTTCCCTGTGATTGTTAGCGGCCAAGTCATTGGCAAAAAATGCACCGTTAGTTATTGCGTTGTAAAAGATTACAGCATTTCTGTATCGTGCGTTTCTGTAGCCGTATGCGGCATATGGTGTGTGTTTCTGTAGCTCAAGGTGGATAACGTGTGTTTCTGTAGCCCTCGGTCGTAGCATGTGTTTCTCAGTGGTGTAAAACACTTGAGTAAATGGACTTTGTTACTTTGTACTTGCTTGTACTGAGTATCAAAAATATAAGCTGCAAAAATAAAGAACACACATACACAACTTCCACTCTCATCTTGACTACATTTCTGATTGAGTATCTGCACTCTTTATTCCACTACATTTGAATATACACTCATTGTTACTTGATACGACATTTTCAAACCTTGTAGTGTTAAGTTTCCTTATAGGAAGTAAAACCTTGTGATTAGTTTCCTGTTTTTCACATTTTTGAGTCTAAATTTTGTATGAGTAAAATACTCACGTTCTTTAACAATTGGACAGCTTATTCAATTCTTCATGGAATTGGTTGCTTGTAATTTTTACTGTATGGTATCCGTACTTTTCTGTAGCACGGCAGTATGTATTGTGTGTTTATGTAGTGCGGCGGTAGGTAGTGTGTGTTTCTGTAGCACGGTGGTAGATAGTGTGTTTCTGTAGCACGGCGGTAGATGGTGTGCAGTCAGCAGGCATTAAGCGGGATAAGAGATTGTAATGACACAATGTTATTGATGTCCCATGATGCCTTATAGGTCACGCCTCTTCATAACCTCCGTATGTTTCTGAACAGGTGACTGGCAGTGGAACCACTCAGGGCTACGAAAAGGTAAAAAAAACGGCAAAATCAAGAGACCCAGCTTAGACGCACACAGTAGCTGTCAGCACTCACATGTCCTGGTGCTTTGTGGAATACACGCTCTTCCTCGCAGGCACGTTACCCGCTTCTTTTCTGCTCCACAGACAGTGACGTCTGCGGCTCCGCACCCACCACCACCGTCTCCACGCCCATAACCTCCACCATGAACCGCGGCAACTCCAGCAACCCCGTTACCATCGCCGCACAGATGAACATCTCCACCAACACAGTCAACATCACGTCGCCCGTCAGCCTGCAGCATCCGGTGACAATCACCGGCCCCGTCAACATTGCGGCCACTGCGCCCATGAACATCGCCCACCCGGTGGCCATCACCACGCCCATGCCAATGAACATCGCCACCCCGCTCAACATCGCCATGAGGCCCATGGACAGCATGCCCTTCCTGTCCCAGGTCCTGCCATCTTCTCCTCCCTGGTAGAACCGGATCATGAGCGGGTTACTCGCCTGCTCGGACCGCATGGCGTGACCTCGGCAGACACGTCTTTGCTCCGTTTCCACCAGAGAGACAGGAGTGTTTCAGACAAGAGCAATAATCATCTGACCTGTGAGTTCTGCTGTGGTACTAATCAGTATTAAAGGGTCTTCCAGCTTCCTGAGTCGGTTTTAGCCCGATCCGGACCCGCGGCAGAGTTGTGTGCGCGCTAGCTGAGTTTTTTTTCCTTTTTTCGGTTAAAATCCTGTTATGCCGGTTCTGAAAACCGTTTGGCTGTACCAAACACGATCAAGCAGAGCGGGGAACTGGACTCAACTGGACATGTTGGTTCTCCGGTGACTTCAACACGGGCCTTGAGCAGTGAAACTTCCTCAGCTGGAACCTTTTTTCCTCACTACAGTGGTGTCCTGCTGTAACCTGCTGCTGTGTGTCTGTTATATGCAGTGTCTGTTATTTTTTTGCCCGTTCGATACCTGGGGGTCTTCCCGTGATGTGCAGCACTGAGACAGTATTAACTGACCCGCGTGGGTCCGGCCTGACGTTTCAGAACCAGCTTATTTAAAATGCCACCAAGTGGTTGAAGCGCTGATTTTACTTGCTCTGAAAGTTTCTTTTGGACAGTTTTCACCTGAGTTTGTAGTCGCAGTATTTTATATCTTTGTTTTTAGTGATTTCAGTCGTATTTTTACACAGAAGTGAACATGAAATAATATTGACTTGCGGCTCTTTATGGCAGAAGGCCAAGCACTGGAGCACAGATTCCTCTGGTTCGTCACTTCTGATCTGTTACATTTCTGTCAGTATCTGATGTTTGTAACACCATTGCATGGGTTCAATTCCAAGGGAAAACATGAAGTTGATGGATTGTGAGAAATTGTATTGTAATGTAAGTCGTTTTGGATGAAAGTGTCTGTAACTGCACCTTTACCTCTTATGGTTCGGTCCTTCCAGTGCTCCAGTGCTTTGGTTCTGTGAATTGTGTTGCTTCAGGTCTGTAGCACTGGCTTCAAACCAGCGTTCCGAAGTCATTTAGAATGTCAGCCATACCGGTTCCCCTTCAGTCCCGGGCGGCATCATCTGGTAGCAGGAAACAAATTGTGTGTTTGAGAAGGTCCTGTCCTGATGCAGCAGAAGCGTGTTGTGAGGTGTCTGAGCTCCAGTAACACGCTTCATCATTGAGCATGTTAGAGGTGAAAGACACGTGGAGAACTTTGGCAGGTCTTCAGTCATAATGTCTGAATTTATTCCAAACTGGACGTGTAAGTGGCTGCCATTCACAAACGCAGAAAACCTAGTGTGACTGGCCAGAGAACAGCTAGCGACATCCTTAAATACTTTAGCACTAGTCTAGTGTAAATCCAGGACAGTAGCAACGTCGCAGCCCTTGAAGCTGCTGCTGTGGAGGTCAGGTGTGTGAGTTGCAGTCGCTGTTTGGACGAGGAGGCTGCTTCAGCGCCGCTGTTTGCCAAACCCACACTGAAGATTCCGTGAAAGCTGTTGAATGTACAGAAGTGCGTTAGAGAGAACAATAGAGCAGATAACCTTTTATAAACTTTTGTAATAGAACATTAACAGCGCAGTTTGTACAGAACTGAGACTAGCTTTCTGAGTAGCAGGATGGAACATTCCTACATTTTTTTTTAATGTAAGTTTGTCAGAAAAAATTTTGTAAACATGAGCAATGTGCCTTTTATTTGGTTGGTTCTAAATAAAAGAATACTGTAAATGACCGTGCCTACTTTTCCAGAGACAGTATTCACATGTTAGTCATTCATCGTAACCACTTCTTCTTTAATACACTACAATGTACAATATAATCTGTTTTTAGATAGGAGAAGCCGGAGACCCAAAGAAAACTCACGGAGGATATGCAAGCTCCACACAGAAAGACCCTGACCAGGCCTGTTCTGAGAAGTTAAGCCTATGACAATTGACAAAATAGTCTGACATCTTTAAAAAATTAATTTCCAGCCAAAGGAAAACACACGCCCAAAATGTTAGTATTAATTCATTAGTTTTACGACTTTAATTAGTGAGCTTGAGCGGTCTGGGCATGTCTGAAGAAGGAATGAGTCTGCGAGTGAAGTTTTCCAGTGGTCTTCACCCAGACTAATCTTCTCATCAGTAATTCATGCCTCTCCATCTGCTCCCCCCCGCGCGTTCACGCCTCGCGCGCTGGACACGCCCCCGGGACTCGACACAATCCGCCGCGGGTTTAATCTCGTGTCCGGGAGCAGGTGCTTCGGGTTCAAGGTCTTTGTTTCGCCTCACAGCGGGAAAAAACACAATGCGCCCCGCCGACAGAACAATCGAGACTGTTCGCCATCTGCGCGGGTCTGTAAGTACCGGCAGCTGGATCATCGTTCGACAATAATTCATACTTTATGAGATTAACTACGTCTGTTGACACACACACACACACACACACACACACACACACACACACACAACATAAGACTGGAACATGAAAATGTGTCTGAATGAGGAATCTCAAGTAAATTAAACGAAACTTGCACTGCATCTTTTTCCAGAACAAATACTCAACGTAAAAGCTTTTTAAAAGATTAAATTAAAACAAAATGAATTTGATAGGAGCTCTAAAAGTAGAACAGTAAAATAATGTATTTGTTTTCAATAAAAGCTGGTAGTGTGTGGCGTGGCAGAAGGATGTGAGTGAGTTTTAATTGGTCATCAGATTCCTTCGGGTGCTTTAAACAAAATATTACACATTTAGAAACATTTTTGTATGTTTTTATTATTGGATCAAGTCTTTAAAATGAATAAACTGACTTCTCAAACTTGTATTAATCTACTGTTGGTATATTGTGGTAGGGATCTGCTTAAATCATTTAATGAACCAGAGTTGAACAGCAGCGTTAAAATAAACTGATTTAGATTAGATTTGGGAATTAATTAAACCATCATTGATCAGCACATAGACATCTACTGTAAATACCGTAAAGTTCAAACGTGCTTCACTCTCCACCGATAGCAGCTATCAAGCCTCTCTCTGTATTGATCGACAGATTCCGTTGCTCTTCCCGTACCAAGTCCATGAGAACTAGGAGGGCAGAGCCCTGTACTATGAAGCGGGTTGAACAAAGTCGGGGTTCGAAGATTAGTTTCGAGTTGACAAAACCACACCTACGCAATCAGGCTTTATTGGTCCCATGAAGCGGCGTAACAACTGTCTCTGTCGACTCAGGCTTTGATCATTAGGCTAAGATTAGGTCACGCGCGCGTGCACATAAAAGAGTGACGTCTGCACTGAGCAACCAATCGCATTTTAGAAATGGAGAGAAGGCGGTCCGTATATTTCTCTGCTGAGCAGGAAATAATCATTCAAAAGTACGACGAGTACAAAAGTATATTTCAAGCACGCAGTAACACGGTCTCTGCGGCCAAAGCAAGAGAAGTTTGCTGGAGAAAAATT